>JAYMTT010000099.1:0-20816 GCA_036898025.1 Hypseocharis bilobata
AAACTATAGATATCAATCAACCTTCAATTAATTCCGATAGTGTGAATACAATCATCTTTGCATGACAGATTTCAAAATTTACATAAATAAGGCATCATATTAGCATGATTTTCCTTTCAAATGAAAATTAAAAAAAAAAATTGATTCTCATCTTTTTTTCTTTTTCTTCTTTTAACCAATAAAGTTATAAATTTACAGCACTTGGGACTAGTTTAAACTTTAAAGAAAGTAAATTTAATTATTACCAGTGTTGTAATAGGAAATAAACTCAACAATTAATGTTTAATTTGTGTCAAGTTAACCAACAATTGTTTGAAAATAAAAAGAAAAAAATTCATCCAAGTAGCAACAAGAGGGGAGCACGTGCTCTAAAATGCAAATATGTAAAAGTAGAGGGCCGAAACCGCAAAAACCCAAAATATGGCTCGAGCACGAGAGTTCTGAAGTCAGCATCTGGAGGTGTAATTTAAGTCACATTTGGAGCTCATTTCGCGTTCTTGTTCGAAACCCCTGAGAGAGACAGAGAGCGAGAGAAACAGATAGAGAAGAGAAGAGAAAAGAAGAGAAAAAAAAAAACCCTTTCTGCTTCACCTTCCTCGCTCCATCGACTCCATGTGAGAGCTCGAGCTCGAGCAATCCCTAAAACGACTCCGTTTATCAATCTCAAAAATGGCCGAAAATCTTCAGCAGCAGCTCAAGGAGGTCGGATCCAAGCTCTCCTCTCCTCCCTCCACCAAAGACGCGCTCGTCAAGCTCTTAAAGGTTCACATTTTTGTAATTTTAGTACAAATTATGCTAAGAAGCTCCATTTTTTCTTCAATTCTTCGTTTTTTGAAAATTCGTGTTCCTGTTCCGTTGGTTAACTTCTGTTACTTTCTGCTTGTTCTCTGGGAGAACTGAGGCTTGGAAAGCAAAGAGGAAGTAGAATTTGAGGTTTCATGTGTTTTGTAGTTTCTGGATTTTGAAATTGAATTGCTCTGCTTAAGTACGGTAGGTAGTTGTGTCCGAACCAGTAGGGTTAGGTTTTCGTTTCGTTAGGGTTCGACAATGAGAAAATATTTTGGACTTCTCGTTTCAAATTGTAGTTTTTCGGGGTTTAAGTGGAGTGTTTTAGTAAGTTTAGTTTTTTTTTTCTGGGAGTTGGAATTTGAAATTTTGATGAAGGTTTGAAGAAATTTGGTTGAATTCTGGTCAATTTAGTCAATGTTTTGATTTTGAAGATGTGTCGCATAATTTTTAATTTATTTCATTTTTAGAGAACAGTCTGCATTTTTTAGTGGAAAACAAAGGGCAAAGGCGGAAATTTAAATTTAAGCTAAGCCAAATGTTACATTACAGTGAGTCGAGATAAAGATTGGGGGTAAAACAATGACAAATTTTGCAATCTGAACCAATTTCGGCATTTGAAAGTGGTGGGGTTCAATGGGACTTTAAGCAACTTTATAATATTCTGGGATAAAATTAATCTGTCTAAAACCTCTCCTCGGTTGGAATAGAGAGGCTCTGAATTTATGTCCATTTGTTGATAGATAAGTGACATTCCATGTTGCTTTTGACTCGTAACACTTCATGGGAAATTTGAGTGTTTGTTCTGCCTTATTGGATTGCTTGGCTGACCTTGGTGGTTTCTGGAATGGTCTAGGTCTTATTTTGAGCTATGATCTTACTATTAAGTCGTGCCACACTGCAAATGTTCAAATGCCAATGGTACATGATAACTGATAAATTTACTTGCTAACTACCCTGGATATGTTGTAAATCTTCGTTTCTCTATATTTCTTGAACTGTGTTCAGGGGTTTCGTTCTTTGCACTACACACTTGAACCTGGCCTTGCTGGATATAGTGCTGACTTCACCTTAGATACATATGGAAAATGTGGTGTTAGGAGAGGGTCTTAGTTGGGTAGTTGAGGTACTTAATAACTTCTAGATGGCATGAAAGCTTATTATTTAGGCAATTGTAGATGTAGTGACAAAAAGTGCCTCTCTTTGTATTGTGGAGTGTACAATTAAAGAATGACGTAGGATGGACTTTCTGGTTTTTGACTTGAAGTTTGTGTTCTTGCATACTCTCTAAGCTGGTTGCTTATCCTGGAAACGTCTATTCTCATTTATTCACTTTTGGTTCCTTTTCTTTCTTGCTAAGATTTTATAAACTTCATCATTTAGCTTTATATCTGTCTTGGGGGAGTGTCACTTTCTCTTGGATAAACTTAGATAAAAATTATTAGATTGACAGAAAGAAATGGTACAGCGCTATTCGTGCATGTCAGTGGGGCCCGAGTCAATTATCTATGTTTTCAGTTATAGTTTCTAGTAGCCTGTAGGAATCAAAGATAATCTTTCTTTTTTGCATACCATTTTTCAAGGGATTATTTTCTTTCTAGTTATTTATAAAAAAACTGTTGTATACCAAAGAGAGCTATAATTAAAGAAACATTCTAAACTTTGGCTGTTGAGGTTAATATATTGGCAGATATAGACACTGTAATGAAATGTAAAATAGATTGACTTATGATAGATGATGGGGTAAAGAATTACAGGTTATGGATACAAGCTCTCACTCCCACCTAGCGTGGAGTAAGCCAATTATTGTGTGTTTATACCTGTATACAACATTATTACAATCACGACTCATCAATATAATTTCACATCCATTCTAATCCTGTTTTTGCTGCAAACTAGTCTCATATGTAAACATTCAGTTTATTGTGTAACTTTGATAGCTAAATCTGTTGATCCAACTAGTTGTCTTGTCAGGGTACCTTCTATTGTGAATGTGGATCTGAAACTCGGAAATCATACTAAGTATTCATACAATCATGATTTGGCAATATTATTTAACATCCATTCAAAGCCAGTATTGGCTGCTAACTATCCTCTTGTGGAAACACTCACTATAACACTTCGATAGCTAACTCTGCTTCTGGAATTCCTTCTGTCGGGATGTCGATCCAAAACATGCAAATCGCAGTAAAGCAGTATGCTTGAATCTTATATCTTAGTTCTGGTTCCTTAACCAATTGAAGCATATGCTTGAATTGTCACTTATCTTCACTATGGTTCTTTAACCAATTTGGAGACACCAGTACAGTAGATTAACCACTCAAATGGGGCTATCTGTTCTGGCTCCAATATGGCCTGAGTTATTGTTTTAGGTTATATGTATTATTTTTAAATTCTTAAAATATCTAATTCTGAGTAGCAATTGCCTAATACCATCCTTTTATGTTTTCTTCTATACTAATCTTATGAGTGTCATTGTGCCTATTAGAAGTACTATTGTTTTGTTCAATTTTAACTGGAAAATAATTGATAAATATGCCATATTGGAATCTTAATGCTAAAACACATTCTAGTACCTTTATGATCAGCAGCTGGTGGAAGATAATTGTATTTTGATACTAATAACTTTACTAGATGATGCTGAAGTTTCTAATGTTGTAGTCTGCGTGTATAATTAAAAGAATCTTGTGTAATTAGTTGTTTCCTTTCATTCTGCAGCAAGCTGCAACTTGTCTTTCTGAGTTGGATCAGTCACCGTCAGCGTCAGTTTTGGAGTCTATGCAGCCTCTTCTTGATGCAATTGTCAAGCCAGAAGTGCTGAAACATCAGGACAGGGATGTCAAGCTTCTAGTTGCTACTTGTATTTGTGAGATAACCAGGATTACTGCACCTGAAGCTCCTTATAGTGATGATGTTCTAAAGGTGATTTTTTTTTTCTTTTTTCATGAAGTATGCTAACCATATATTTGGAATTTTATCTCCATCTAATAGGGTTTGGATTTGTTTGCAGGATATTTTTCGCTTGATTGTTGGAACTTTTGGTGGGTTAAAGGATACAAGTGGTCCGTCATTTGGAAGAAGAGTTGTCATTTTAGAGACGGTTGCAAAATATAGATCTTGTGTTGTAATGTTGGATCTTGAATGTGACGATCTAGTAAAAGAGATGTTTAGTACATTCTTTGCTGTTGCTAGGTGGGTTCCTTAATCCTTATCATGAATTTTTATTGTTTATCACTTATGATGAATGTGCATGTCTTGTCAATTTTGCCGTGCTCATATTAATTTATTTTCTTTTTGAAGCATAGCTTTATTGAGTTGTGAAGATGGTTGATATTACTACTACATTTCTAGAGGCATATACTTCTGTTCTGGCTAAAAACTTATTCTTCTAATATGATGCTAATTTTTTTTCTTTCTAAAATAATGTTTTGCAGATTCGTGCACATTGTTAACAGATTCAAAGTTATGCATGCAAAACCACACAAACTTTAGAGGATTACTGGATTCCTATATTAATAAGGGAGAAAAATGTTAATAGTTTGAGAGGAATGATCACTATGAATAGGATATTATTTGCTTATATGAACATGCATAGTAGGTGAAATTTTACACTTTGGGTTCAGTCAGCAAATTTATAGGGCTACTGATAGATCTTTGAATAAACAGTGCTTTACAATATTATTCTGCCATCAGTTGTCAGGATCTGGAATACTGTTACCCCTTACAGTATGATTCCAAGTTATCTGGATTTTAACTTCTTTATGTAACTTGTTAGGCATGCCTAGTCTGTTCAACATTGGGTTTATGTAGGGAATTATATGGTTGCTGTAAGTTGTTACCCGCAGATATTCTCATGGATTATTCTGGGACAAAGACGATCTTTTGTTATATATTCAATAACAATCTTTCTTGGATTTACACACATGCAGTGATGATCATGCAGAAAGTGTTTTCACATCAATGCAGACAATTATGGTGGTTCTCTTAGAAGAGAGTGAGGAAATTGCAGAGGATCTCTTATTTGTTCTATTGTCTATATTAGGTCGTAATAGAAGTGTAAGATCTTCTCTTTAAGCTAGTTTATACCACTGAATTGCTCTTTAATAATTCGTTAAATTGTATTTGGCTGCCATAATGTTCAATATTAATCATAACCCTCTTAAATGAGAATTAATATTGTGGTATTTTTTATAGGATGTTACTACCGCAGCAAGAAGGCTTGCGATGAACGTGATAGAGCAGTGTGCTGGAAAATTGGAAGCTGGCATAAAGCAATTTCTTATATCTTCGATTTCAGGGGATAATAGGTCATTAAATAGTGAAATTGACTACCATGAAGTTATATATGATATTTACCGTTGCGCGCCTCAGATCCTATCAGGAGTCATTCCATATCTTACAGGAGAGCTCTTGGTAATTAGACACATTCAGTGGCTTTGTTTCTCTAATTTCTCCTATGCATTAAGTTTTTCTAAATACTAGACTTCATGCTAAAATGACTTTTATATTATGTCTTTTGTGTATATTCAAATTTACAAGAATCTTATAAGGCATAATAAGGTCATAACTGGAGAAATCCAGTTTCTATTTTCTTAGATGTTGAGGTTGAACATCTCCAGTGACAATGAAGCACTTACGTCCCTGGTCCCTGTATACAAACGCAAATATTTTTGTCATTTATGAACCCCAATAATTTTACATGCACGATTTGTAATTGATAATATTATTATCCTTTAAGTTTAAAGAATACTGAAGTTTGATATATGGTTTCCATTTCAAATAATAAGTTTCAACTTCTGCAGACAGACCAGTTGGAAACTCGTTCAAAAGCGGTAAAATTAGTTGGAGACCTATTTGCTCTGCCAGGTTCTGCTATCTCTGAAGCCTTTCAGCCGATATTTTCCGAGTTTCTGAAGAGGTTGGCTGATAGAGTAGTTGGAATTCGAATGTCTGTCCTTGAACATGTAAAGAGCTGTCTGCTGTCAAATCCTTTCAGACCTGAAGCTCCTCAAATCATTGGTAAATATTGCTGATTTACTTTATAAATTGATGCTTGTGTCATGTCTGTTATATTGGTTAATTTGATCTTGACCAACATTTAGATGCCCTCTGTGACCGGCTATTGGACTACGATGAAAACGTCCGAAAGCAAGTTGTAGCTGTAGTTTGTGATGTGGCTTGTTGCGATTTAAGTTCTATTCCGGTTGAAACTATAAAGCTTGTAGCAGAGCGTCTTCGAGACAAATCTGTACGTATACCTTTTCCTTTATCTCTCTTTTAATTTTGTTTTACGCTATCAAGTAAATATTATGTGTAGTTTTCCAATTATTCTTTTTTCCAATCCAAATCTCCAGCTACTTGTTAAAAAGTATACCATGGAGAGGCTGGCTGAGATATACAAGCTCTATTGTTTGAAGTGCTCTGATTCTTCAATGAAGCCTGGTGATTTTGATTGGATTCCAGGAAAGATTTTGAGATGTTTTTATGACAAAGATTTCAGGTATGCCCTCTCATTTTGAAAATTGCCCGCGATTCCTCTCTCTCTTTCTGGATTATTTGTTTCTTTTGGTGGCTTTTCCTTCTCATAGTGTATGAGCATTGGGCTGAGATAAAGCCAAACTGGAGTGGGCATAAGAAGATAGTGGATACCTTACTTTAAATAGAATAAAAAACAAATCTTAAGCATGTGATACTCCTAGTATTCTGCTGAACATAGCCTGAATTTCAAGTTTTAGTGAAATTATTGGTTTTTTGCATGATGTTAATCTGTTGTTGCTCAAAGATTAGTGCATGAACCTTTTTTTGGCTCTTGATCGTGGGAACATCTGTATTTTTGCTTGTATTTGGGGCATTGCGTGTCTTACGCCTTACTGGCAGGTGTCTTTGACTGGTTAATCAAGTCTGTCGTCCCCATAACTTATCATCATTTGTTCATGGGTTTCTTTTTATTGAAGTAGCAAGAAACAGTAAGCTCTTGGGTTGAAATCATCGATTACACCTGTAAAGATACAGATTCTTACCTCGTCCTTTTTCAACTGCACGTACTCTGCTCTATGCCAAAGTCGAATCATTCCAGCGCTCTACTAATTAAGGCAAAATCTGTTGAAAAAGAGTTACTGCATGGTGGAAGTTTCTAAAAATGTTCTCTTTTCCACTCGTCATATGCTAATTCACATTTGCTAAATGTGCTGGTATGTTTTGCAGGTCGGACACAATTGAATCCGTTTTTTGCGGGTCTCTGTTCCCAACTAAGTTCTTGGTCAAAGACATAGTTAAGCATTGGGTAAGAGTGTTCTCGGGATTTGACAGAGTCGAGGTTAAGGCTTTGGAGAAGATATTGGAGCAGAAGCAAAGGTTTGTTTTAGGTGCTTAGGTTTGACGTCAATTGATTCATGACTTTTTAGGATCATGCATTCCTTCCCGTTTATGCAGTCGATTGATTTTATACTGATTTTCATAAAAATTTCTCTTGGATTGCAGGTTGCAGCAGGAGATGCAGCGGTATCTTTCTCTTAGGCAGATGTCTCAGGTTTGATTTCAAGCCCGTAGAGTTTAACTGCTAACGTTATTGAGAAATAAGAAATGATTGATTCTCTTCCCAATGCAGGATGGTGATGCTCCTGAGATCCCCAAAAAAGTTATGTTCTGCTTCCGAGTAATGTCTCGCATATTTTTTGACCCTGCAAAGGCTGAAGAGAGTTTTCAGATACTTGATCAATTGAAAGATGCTAATATCTGGAAGATTCTAACAAGTCTACTTGATCCAAACACTAGTTTCCATCAAGCACATAGTTGTCGGGTAAGCATTAAGATACTGAAAGATGTTTTAGAGTATATCTTCTTCAAGAAATATAGGATGGGAATCGGATCTGAGACTGAGAATTTTAATTCCTGTTTGAGTGGAGATGCTATTTTACTCCACATATAAAACTTTTGTTTTTGTTATAGAAGGAAACTAATAAATCTTATGGAAGAAGATGGTATTTGGACACCTATATTAAGAAATTGAGGAGTGTAAATTGAAAAGCATAAAGGCTTAGAAACTGCTTTCCATAGCTCTGCAGGAATGACTGTTACTATGTTTAGTAGACCTACATCATCATCGTTTCCATTGCTGCAGTTCTCTGCAACTACCACTACCAGTTTCAAGTGACTTGTGACCTCCTATACAACTTAGATGATTTATCATTAGGATTTAGGACCATTGCTTCATGTCAGCAAATATGCCAACACTACTATTACCTTGTTTCTGCCACTGTCATTGCTCTGGCAACTTGTCAGCTCCCTACTATATTTGCACCATCTCATCTTATGGCTACGAACAGTACTGTTATTGCTGGCACGATGTTGTTGCATTCGATGTCCATTTCTCTCCAATTGACATCTAATACTAACCTTTTGTTGTCATATCTTGAGATTTAAGTTTAAGAGACTGAATTCAAAACTTTTATGTTTAAATTTGTTTCTTCTTACAAATTCCATATCAAGAAGTTGTAGACTAATTTCTATTGCCAAACAAACAGTGCCTTCACCTTTATTGATCAAGTATAAATTGCCCTGTTAAGTTTTCTGCGTACAATTTATAATGCAATATTTTCCTTGTTCGCAGGACGATTTGCTCAAGATACTCGGTGAGAAACACCGACTCTATGATTTTCTAAGCTCACTCTCCTTGAAGTGTTCCTATTTGCTTTTCAACAAGGAGCATGTGAAAGAACTTCTTCTGGAGATTGATGCACATAAATCTGCTGGAGATACACAATATATTCCATCCTGTATGAATATACTGGTGGTACGAACTTGTCATTCCTCTTCTTTCTCTTTTGTAGACATAATTAGAAAAAAATGGGTTTTCCATTTGTTACAATGTATATTCTGCCACCCTTGAAACGGGTGTACTTGACCATACACTTATTCTTATTTCTACACCATTAGCCTGAAGAATATAGCAATTGGCTTGATTGGTCTTTTCCTTGGAAACAAATTCAAATATTCATTTTTAACCCTTTGGAGATGGATTTTCAGATTCTTGCAAACTTCAGTCCTTTGCTACTCAGTGGGACTGAAGAAGAGCTTGTTAATCTTCTTAAAGATGACAATGAAATAATAAAAGAAGGAGTTTTGCAAGTTTTAGCTAAAGCTGGTGGTACCATCCGAGAACAATTGGCTGTGTCATCAAGGTGCAATTCTTCAAATTGTTGACATTTCACAGCGAATTCCTCTTACAAATGCTTATTTTTGCTTCATTGTTCTATTTTCAGTTCGATAGATCTTATATTGGAGAGGCTATGTTTAGAAGGCAGCCGTAAACAGGCCAAGTATGCTGTACATGCCTTAGCTGCAATAACAAAGGATGATGGACTTAAGTCTCTTTCTGTTTTATACAAGGTCTGTATTAATTTTTTATGCGACGCCATAGTACTGATATCATAGTATTGAAATTCCTTATTATGGTATCATGCAAAATTTTTTTATTTGATTTCCAGAGGCTTGTGGATATCCTGGAGGAGAAGACACACTTGCCTGCTGTACTACAGTCTCTAGGGTGTATAGCTCAGACTGCAATGCCAGTTTTTGAAACTAGAGAGAGTGAAATTGAAGAATTTATAAAAAGCAAAATCCTATATTGCAGCAATGTACGTCTTTGAGGATCGACTAACTTTGTAGAAATTATTTTACTTATGACTTCTTGATAATTATATTTCATCTTAAAACACTTTTCCCATTTTCAGAAACGAAAAGATAACAAAAAAGCATCATGGGATGACAGAAGTGAAATTTGTATGTTGAAGGTTGGTTGCTTTTGCTGGAGTTCTAATTTTTTCTCCATTATTTGTTTCAAGATTTTATATTGGCATTCCTAGTGATATTTTTTCTGGATAACATATCGAGGATCTAATGTGGTATAAGTCTTGTCTGATATTTGCTCTAGTGATACAATATCTTGATAGATCATTTATTGTGTCATGATTTGGGTTGTTTTTGTAAAGATATTTGGCATTAAGACATTGGTGAAGAGCTACTTGCCTGTTAAGGATGCTCATCTTCGCCCTGGGATTGATAGTCTTTTGGAAATCCTCAGAAACTTACTTTCTCTCGGAGAAATTTCCAAAGATGTAGAATCAAGGTGAGTTTTGTGTGTAATATAATTATGGGCATTTCCTGATTTAATTGATTAAAAAGCATTTCTCTTATTATGTCGCTTAGAATTTCATGTAGAGAAATTTTCAATCTTACAGCTCAGTTGATAAGGCCCATTTGAGGCTTGCTTCTGCAAAAGCAGTTCTTCGCCTGGCAAGGCAGTGGGATCATAAGATACCTATAGATGTTTTCCACTTAACCTTGAGAACAACGGAGGTGAAGTTTTCTTCTAGAGGATTTCTTCCATCTACATTTTCATTTTTCTTGTTGTATTGTTGCTTTTAATCCTGCTTTGTGGAGAAGTCTCTTAATTTCCAAATATATGGAATTAATGGTTTTCTTTTGCCTTCCGCTCTTGTAGATTAGTTTCCCTCAAGCTAGAAAATTATTCCTGAACAAAGTTCATCAGTACATAAAGGACAGATTGTTAGATGCAAGATATGCGGCGGCCTTTGTACTTAATCTAATTGGGTTGAATCCAACAGAATTTGAAGAGGTATCTGTACTGAATTTGATTACACTGAAGTTATTCTCAACTTCCCAGTCAGTTGGGTATTATGCTTATGTGAAATGTTGAATTTCTGAAACTTCCTTGTGCCGGGTTTGTATTTATATGCTAGTTATCTCCTGTTTGAAAATGGCAGGACAAACATAACTTGGCTGACATTATTCAAAGGTGTCATCAAGCAAGGGCACGGCAATTCTCCATGCAGACTGATGCTAATACCCCAATGGCTTATCCCGAATACATTCTTCCCTACGTGGTCCATGCTCTCGCCCATCATTCATGTCCTAATGTCGATGAGTGCAAGGATGTGAAAGCTTTTGAATTAATATACAGGTATATCTATAATGTTATCTTCTTCTTTTCAATGCATGCATGGATATTTCTTGGTTTAATTTTGTGTCATGTGCACTGGAATTCAATTAAGAAGGAAGAGACGACTAAGGGGTTCGTTGGCATGGCTTCATTTATTTTTATTTCCAAATAAAATTGCGAAAGAGCTGTTCATTTGATTTTAATGACCATCCTGATTCAGTGAAAACCTTGTTTTAGTTATTTGGATCTGTTATACTTATCATACTTATTGCTTCCTTTTTTCGTGTCATTCGTATCTCTTCCATAAATTCTTCACAACGGAATTAAAGCTTCTCCCCATCTTTTGAGTTTTTGAATACCTATGCATTTCTCAACGATGGAGTTGAATATTTTCTGCATGTCCAAGCTGTCTATTAAAACTATATTTTAAGCTGTAGTCTAGTGCACTTTCTTGTAGATTCAGCATACCATCGAGTATTACTCCCTCCGTTCCACTTGGACTATCCACCATAATAAAAATGGATATGCCACTTTAAGTGCAGCAAGGGTACAAGTGGAAAGTCAGTTACTAAGAAAATTATCCTTAATGTTTTCAAATTGGATAATTATTGCATGCCGGAGGGAGTATGATTTTATCCTGTTATAAATGCGTCATCTTTTGCAAAAGTTTTCTTTTCTTATTGCATATAGTCATGCAGTGGTCCTACTTGTCATTTGTCATTTTGGAACTGTAACAGGCATAATTCCATCTCATGTTTTTGTATTCAGTATTCGTTGTGGTCATGAAACTTTTTCACATGCTAGATACATAGTTTTCTAATTTGGTTTGATGATATATTGAAGCTATTTTTCATTGCTATTCTGCCAGTTTTTTATTTTTTAATTTTGTATTGCATTGCACTTTTTTTTGCCACTTAGCTATGAAATTGTTTATGTGAGCAAACTTTTATGCAAGGTGAAGGTATGTCTCATTGTAGTTGCCCAAAAACTCCTATCAGGTGGAAATTCCCCTGTTGAGGAAATAAAACCTTACTCCTCTCTCTCTCTCTCATCATAACCATCTTACATGAGTTTTCTCCTATTTTGTGTCATTTCTACCTCATGTCTCTCTCTTACTGGTAGAAAATATTCTTTGCCTCTCACCTCTCTCAATTTTACTAACTGTTAGTATCATACCGCTTCTTTCTATATCGATTGACTGTTAAAGGAAAGAAACTTGAACTGGGGGTGGGGGTGGGGTGGGGTTAAGGGCTGGCAAAGTGTCCATGTGAATGCTAGATTGTCTGAACATTCATAGTTAGGCCTTTATGTCTTTATTTGTATGCCCTTCAATCTCATTGATTCACAAGGAATATAATTGTTGTTTGATTGAGAATGTCTGATTTTGTGGTGTAATATTTGGAATGAAAGGATGTTGTTTTTGTAAATAAGCACATTGGGGAAAGTCTGCTGACTTGATTGTGTCTGATAGCCACTGAATAAGTGTTCCCTTTTCTGTAAACAATGAAGAGAAATACAGTTTTCTTATTGCTGTTATGCCTTTTTGTTCAGAAAAAAACTAGGGCATAAATTTTAGTTGTTTCCATACTCTATGGTTCTACTTATTAATGAACACATATAAAAAATTGTTTTGTTCAACATAAACACATAAAATTCCATGTTCTCATGTCTGGATTTCGGGCAGTTGCTAAAATCAACTCCTTTCGTATGTTTACTTAGTTAAAAGGTTCTAGCTAATCTTTACATTGTAGTAATTGGAAGTTTTCTTATGTACTGACCGGTCCTGTATTTTTCAGGCAATTGTACCTGTTTATTTCCATGCTATTGCCTGGAGATGAAGATGGCAAGTCTGAAGCTGGTACCAATAAGAACAAGGAGACTATTTGTGCAATAGCTTCGATCTTTAAGAGTATCAAGTGTTCAGAAGATGTAGTAGATTCGCAAACATCAAAGGTTTGGGATGAATATTTATACATTTTCCTTTGTTTTCTTCATTTATCTTGTTTTCTGTTAAGCATTCCCTAGTGGCGAAAGTGAAGGGAAAAATTCCAAGCTTACATGTGTTACTGGAAATTGTAGAATTCATATGCCGTTTGTGACCTTGGGCTGTCGATCTGCAAGCGCTTTGCTCGAAAGGAAGATAATCTGCAAGAGGTGGCAGCATTGATTTCTCTGCCTTCCCTGCTGTACAAATCACGGGAGAAGAAAGAAGGGGATGACTCTATGGTGAGTTTGCTAGTGCTTAAAGTTCTTTGCATTATTTTAATCAATTGCAACCAGATTGCCGCCAGCTTCCTGCCATACAAAAACATCTTTGGTTCTTCAACATTTATGTTATCACTTAAACATAGTATTCAAGTTAACACTATTGTGCTTGTTTGATAGGCCGGTGAAGGGCAAACAGCTGGTGAAGAGAAAATTTCCAGTGAAGGGCAGACCGCCAATGGAGAGAAAATATTCAGTGAAGGACAAACCACCGATGGAGAGAAAATATCCATTGAAGGGCAAACCGCCGATGGAGAGAAAGTATCCAGTGAAGGGCAAACTGCCGATGGAGAGAAAGTATCCAGTGAAGGGCAAACTGCCGATGGAGAGACAGTATCCAGTGAAGGGCAAAAGGTCAGTGAAGGGCAGACGGTCAGTGAAGGGGTAACATGGTTGGCTGATGAGAGTGTGCTGACCCACTTTGAGTCACTTAAGTTTGACACTAATGGGATAGTAAGTTCTGCAACTCAGGAATTCTTTCAATCACATTTTTTTATTTGGTTCGCGTCTTTTGCTAATGTATTTTGTGTTATCTTTTTCATTGCATCAGGTTCATTCAGAAGTTGCAGAGGATGACATTCTAAAAGACAGTGATAAAGATGGAAATGAAGTGCCTTTGGGAAAAATAATCAAACGTTTAAAATCCCAGGGACCCAAGGCTAGAAAAGGGGTAAAGAGTAAGTCTTCACCGGCTAAGAGTAAAAATGCTGAAAATGATGTTGATATCTTGAAAATGGTGAGGGAAATAAATTTAGACGATCTGGAGAAATCCAGTAAGTTCGAATCAAGCAATGGGCACGAGCATTTTCCAAGTGGAAAATCCAAGGTCAATCCAAAGCATCAAAAACGAAAAGTTAGTGATGTAGCAGATGTTCCAGTTCCTAAACGCCGAAGGTCGTCAGCTGCTCACAGTGCTTTCAAATCAAGAAATACCTCAAAGTCTCCTTTCAGAGCTTCAAAGGATGATTCACAGCAAACAGGAGCTTCCTCATTTCAATCCCATGAAACTGATGCAGATTCAGACGAGAAAAATTTTGAAAGCATGGAATCAGACTTGTTGGTATCATGCTTTCCAAAAAGTACTTCATCAAAACGTAAAGGTAAAGGTTCTGATCAGCGTCATAGTGACAAATCACCGAGGGTCGGAAAAACTGGTGATCATGTTTCAAAGGTGAGCTTTTCTACTGCTCAATTGGGTTTCAACATCATGTACCCTAGTATTTGCTGGTTAGTACTTTAAGGGGTTTTACTTTGCTGCCTCATGCAGAAGTCTAATGTCCTAATGGAGACTGATAAGTTCAACACAATTAGTAATGCCAAGTCTCCTGCGGGATCTTCTAACTCCAAGAAACGGAAAAGAAGAAGCATTGCGGGTTTGGCGAAGGTTGACCTTTCTCTGTTCCATTTTGAATTAACGTCATATTGCTTCTCTCATGGATGTTGCTCTATGATGTAAACCTTAAACTGCTATATACTGTAACAAAATGATAACCTCAATCTGGAGCCTTTTTGTCTATCCTAACATAACATATGCTGGCATGTTCTTGGCTGCTGTCTTTGCTAACATTTGTTCATCTACTCAACAGACTTTTTCTTTCTTGCTTCATTTCTCTCTCCTCCATCCCTTCCCGTTTTTCTTGTTATCTTAATCTCAGTTTCGAAATAAGGTGCTCAAGTTTAAGGTATTTGAATTCTGTAATTTTTTGCCTAGGGCTAATTCAATCTTATCATGTAGCAAAATCTCTTTGTAGAAGTACCATTGGTCATGTCTGGTTTACTTTTTGTTGAAAATATAATTCATATTCAGTGTTATAAAATTCCTTTCCTTGGTACTCACTACTCAATGGCCTATTAAATAATTGAATTATACTTTTTCTTTTATACACTACCTATATTTTACCTTTCTTTCTTCTACCAAATTTACTTATTCTACTTTTATGTCCGTATGTCTAAAGTCTAATATGTAATGATCCTCTCTCTCTCTGACACAATTATGGACAAACTCATTCTTTTTGGTTGACAGCATATCATGCTCTGAATTACCGCAAAGTGTGTATAGGTGGTATTGATGTTTTTGTCTGCTTTGCCTATGTGGGTTATTGTCTTACTATCATTTCCAAGCAATATTGGTTTGTTTAACATATTGTTGTTAGTACCAGTAGTACCATGCCAGTGATATTTAAGGTTATATATACAACAATAAACTACAAACTGCTTCACTAATATCATTTATGACCTGTACTTTTTTCTCAGTGCACATTCAAGGATGGTGGAAGTGACTTGTCGGACTTGATTGGTTGCAGAATAAAAGTTTGGTGGCCAATGGATAAAAAGTGAGTACTTTGTTGGTCTATAAGATAAGATGATAGCAACCCATTGCTTAGATAAATAGCTAAGGCAAATTTTTTTTGCTCCTTTGTTTTATTGAAAATAACTTCCGAGAGCATGTTTTCCAAGTTTTCTGCTCTAAACTATCTTTACATTCTCCAGAAAACAAAAGAGGGATCAATTTTGAAAATATACACTTCCTTGAAGCAAATAGACACAACAATTTCAGTTCCATAAAAAACCAACCAGTAATGATTAAACTTTGTTCACAGTACCCAGATTTTCTGCTCATTTTTTTTCCCCAAAAAAATTATGTACGTTTTAATTCACGTGTTTTGTGCCTAAACGGGCATGTTCGATTTCTTTGGTTTATTACAGCTTTCTTCATGCTTAGAATAGGAGATGGTTTGATCAACTTGTTTCTTGCCATCACATTTTGTATTGTGGAATTCTTTTTAGTTTGGGGAATCCATTCTGTTTGCTGTTCTGCTAGGGTCCAGTTATTTTAAAACTAATTTTGCAGTCTTTTCTCCCTTCTCACTAAATTCTTTCAGTTCTTCACTCTAATTGCTACTCCTGTTTGGATATTGACATTAGTGTTTTTTTACTTTCTGTATAGTTAGTGGGCCTCTGTTTCTCTGATTGAACCATCTCAAAAAAATCGTTCTATTTATGACTAGTATAAGTTCTGTTACTCTCCTTGATTTTGTCTTTTTAACTCATTAGTCCAAGATGCTCCACCCAACTTTTTTTTTTTGGCGGCTAAATCTACACTTGAGTAATTGCACAGTTATTTGTATCTCGGTAGTGAATTTTACCTCTTGTGGTCTCATCTTCAGGGAGATCATTTTTATCAGAGAAGGCATCTTTTTGTTTTTTTGAAGTTTGTTATTCTTGAAGAAAAAAAAAATAGAGGAAAATGAAGAATGATGTATTTATCGGAAAAGGCCTATTTTTGTTTTCTTGAAGCTTGTTATTCGTGAAGAAAAAAATTAAAGAGGAAAGGGAAAAATGTTATAATCATTAAGTTCAACTTAATGTCTTGATATGTGTTCTTGCTATATCCAACAGTCCTATGAAGGCACAGGTTTTTTGTGTTCTTGCTGTAATCATCATTATTTGTATCTCAGTAATGGGCTTTACCTCATGTGGTCTCATCTTCTGGGGATACCATTTTTATCAGAGAAGGCCTCTTTTGTTTTCTTGAAGAAAAAAAATTATAGAGGAAAACCAAAAATCTTGTAATTTTTATCAGAGAAGACCTCTCTTTGTTTTCTTGAAGTTTGTTATTATGAAGAAAAAAATTAACGAGGAAAAGGAAAAATATTGTGATTATTAAGTTTAACTTAATGTTTTGGTGTGGGTTTTTGTTATAATCAACAGGTTTTATGAAGGCACGGTGAAGTCCTATGATCCTATAAAAAGGAAACATGTGGTAAGCTGCACCTTCTCTTTCCTCTTTTGAAAATGATTTGGGCTACTTGTGTCGCCTATTTATCACTTCCGAAAATTAATTCTGACCTGTATGATTTTATTATAGGTATTATATAATGATGGAGATGTTGAAGTACTGCGCTTGGAAAAGGAGCGTTGGGAGCTCATTAACAGTGGTCGCAAGCCGGCAAAGGTCTATAATTTTCATTCTTAAGCATTTTTTCTTGTAGCTATAACGATTATACTTTATGTTTCCTGTGAAGCTATGAGAAATGACTCGGTCCTAAATTCTAACACGTTCTTCCTAAAAACATTTACAGAAGTTGAATTCATCAAAAGGTCCTCCGGCAGTGTAAGTTTTGCCTTCTTATTCAGTGTTTAGATTATGCTTTTCTCTAATTAATGAACTATTGTTTTGAGAAGGGATGGCGTTCATCCTCCATCTCAGTTCATTCCTTTAATTGTTTTACAGGTCACCTGGGCAGAAAAGTAAGAATTTTGATGGTTCACAACCGAATAACAAGTCGGTTAAAACGTGAGTAAATTTTTGTGTTTGATGTAGTTAGTGTCTCTTACGTGTTCATGATTTATCCTCTAGGAACAGTAAGTTGATTGTTAGTCTTTGTTTTTTTAGAGTTAAAGGGAAAAGAACTCCAAAGAAAAATTTGAAGCGTGGGCAGAAAAGAGTGTCTGAGAGTAAGTTAAATGAGGCTGAGAGTTCTGATGTATCAAATCCTGAACATACCTCAACATCCAAAGTTGATGCTATGAACTCTGGTAAGTTGTATATTTAGTTTAATAATCAAGTCAAAAGTCAATTCTTTTCTCTCTGCATTTTGTTAAAAAATTCAGAAGGCTCTCCTGTCTGGCGCTTTAATTCATAAATTCTGATATTATCCAAAATGGATCTTTTTTCCAGTTCTTTATAGGATGTGGGCCACATCTAATGTCTTCACCATAAACTCAATAACTTTTCTGGGGTTTACATTAGTTATTTACCAATCAAAATGACTAGGTTGAAAGTATTATTTTGCATTCCTAGCCTCACTTAAGAAGTTGTCTACACTAGAAATGTCTAATACTTGGAGGGTGGATTATGCCTTTTGATAATGACACTATATGTTTGGATCTTTGGTTTGGGGAACAAAATTATCAAGTGTAAGGTTGTGCTTGTCTGTAGGATGGGTCAAGTCTGGTTTAACTTTGAGATACGGCATAAATCAAACTTATCCTGTAGTCTTTTGGTAGTCGTATCAGTCTATGAAGTTTAATGATCAAATTACAAAATATAATTCCATATGGGTTTATTGATTTTACATGGTTATATATTGGTTCATATGTTTCTAAAGTATAATGTTAGTTTGTCTTTGATGGTATTTTGCTTTAGAAATGATGGATAAAGATAATTGCCATGTACGAATATGAAGTCCAATTATTCTTTAGCATTCTGTCTTTATAACACGTATAGCAACAACATAGAATATGTTCTTCTTTACTAGGTGATTCTGAAGGGGATCATGCTGAAATAGTGGATGAGAATGTAACAGACAAGGAGGAGTCTGATAAAGAAGTGAAGTCGGTTTCCAAAGGAAAAAAGTCGGAAGACTTAGATACAGACAAGGAGGAGTCTGATAAAGAAGTGAATTCGGTTTCCAAAGGAAAAAAGTTGGAAGACTTAGATACGAGCTCGAATCATACAGAGGAATCTGACCAAGAGAAACCGGATAGTGAAGAAAGAGATGTTGACAAAATGGAAAATGTTCCGCAGGATGCCAACGGAAGTGAAGAAGACAAAGCAGATGAATTAAGTGAAAAGGACGATGACAAAGAAGAGAACTCAGATTCTGAAGGGAATCAAGTAGCTCAGGAAGAAGAAAAATCAGATTCTGAAGGGAATCAAGTAGCCCAGGAAGAAGACAAATCAGATTCTGAAGGAGATCAAGAAACCCATGTCACTGGGAGCGATGGAACACCTCTGGAAAAATCCAATGATGGGTCTCCAAATACCTCAGATGCTGAAAATTCCGATGATGAGCCTCTTGTACTTCCTTGCACTTTATATTTAGTACATTGATTAATTAGGTTATAACTATGGATTTATTCACAGTTCTAATTTGATTTTCCAAATGCAGAGCGTGTGGAAGAATCGTGTGGGCAAATCAAGCTCAAAGCGATGAAGGAATCTGGCCGGTAGACTACCATTGTTAACAGGAGAATTCAAGAGGCTATGGTGCTGTGGCAGATTCCAGTACCTTACGTCCCAGTCGGATACATTCGACGGAGGGGAAAGGGAGATAAATGTTGCTTTAAATTATGTAGACAAACTAATAAATGTACCAAGTAGTTGTCCTGCAGCCATGTGCAGAATGTAAAATAACATTAGAAGTTACACGATTAGGTAAGGACCTTGGTTTTGTAAGAATGTTTGGGGTTGATCATCTTGCAACTAACCATGATGGAGTGATAGATGATAGGGTTGGCATGGCATGGCATGGAGTGGTGCATCTTTCTGACCGCAATGATTGATAAACTGATGGGCCACATGTACAGTTATACATAGGGATAGTAATATGTTAAGTGTACTATGTGTAGGTCCCAACATTCATCAAATTGTTCTTTGTACTGCTGCCTGCTTTGTTCATTGGTTTTCTGTTTACTGTATTCTCTCTCTTCAAATTTGGCATTGGTTTGAATTTCAAGTCCATTTAATTCCAAAATTGTTCAAGATTTCATGCAGTTGAAGAAGGCTAATTAAAAATGTGGGAGTGGCATTAGGGGTCTCTCTCTCTCTCCCTCTCTCTCTTATATCAAAGATCAGCAAAACACAAATAAATAACATACAATTAAGCAGGAATGTGAAAACACATCACTGCATATGGTTTGGAATGCTTTGTGCAAACATCATGTATGTGGAAGAAATTTTTAATGACAAAGTTTGGATCATAAAAAGTTTGCGGAAGCTTTGGTGACTAATGTTTTGCTACTAAAGATTTATATAATTTCTAATGACGGAATTTTTGTCATCAATAATCTACGAAGCATTAATCACTAAAGTTTGGTTATTAAGAGTTTATATATTTTTTAGTGACGGATTTTGATCATTACAAGTTTAGGGACATTTTATTGACAAGAGTTTGGTTATTAGAAATCTAGTAAGTAGTAAATTTATAATAAAATTTTGGTTATTAAAAGTTCGTAGTTTTTAGTGATAAAATTTTGGCTACTAGAATTTATTGGAGACTTTAGTGACTAAAATTTGGTCTCTAAAAGTGTACGTATGTTTTAGTAATTAAAGTTTGATAATTAAAAGTTCATGTAATTTTAAGAACGAAATTTTGATTAATAAAAGTTTTATAGAGTTTTCAATAACTAAAGTTTGGTCACTAAAATCTTAGGTTTTAAAATTTTTTTTGTCACTAAAAATGTGTTAGGTTTTAGATACCAAAATTTTGTCACTGAATTTTCAGAGTTTTAATGATAAAAGGGTTAGTAATAGTTAGGTTTTAGTGATCGAAATTTTGTCACTATATAATCTATTTTATCATTATGTGATCTATATAAATTTTAAAACTTAAAATAAAAATTATAGTTTATAAAAATTTATGTAAGGTACAAGTTTCATACTACTAATTTTATGCTGGCTTAGTATGTGATGGAATTTATTAATTGATTGCACACTTGATTTAAATTCTAATTAATTAAATTCTTCTAGTTTATTTCTCTCTTATAAAATTTTGTTAAATTGCTCAAGAAATGAATTCAAAATGAAATGACCTCTTCCATATCTCTAGCTGGCTTCCCTTTCAAATTGCATGCATTACATAGACATGAAAATTATATGCATAGAAATCATGGGTGTTGTGTGCACAACAACTTTATATTTCCATCCAAAGATGCAATAATCTTTCGCATTGAAATCAATAATAGCTTCAAGAATTAATCATTTTATATATATTTTCTCATCAGCTGCTGCAGCCAAGATGGCCAGATTGCTTCTTTTCATTACCGTCATTGCTTTGCTAATGCTACTCAATTCAGCAGG
>JAYMTT010000100.1:0-20725 GCA_036898025.1 Hypseocharis bilobata
GACAAAAGTCTTTCTCTTTACTTTCTTAGATCTTTGTTTATATTTGTCATATTCCGTCTTTTTTTTCATTTCAATATTTCAGATTTGGTAAATTTAGAAGAATTTTTGACAACACATACGAGAATGAAAAAGAGAATGGAAGGGCGAAAATGCCCTATACCTATATATTCTATATAGTTTAGTTGCGCCAAAATCGAAAAATTAGGGAATACTACCGTCCTCTTCTACGTGTACCTATTGATGTTTTCGTAGAGAACAAGGCGGATTCTAGAATCTTACCACATGTGGATAGAGATTTCTTACGTAAGCCCCCTGCCTATAGCAAAACTACAAAGAACCGGTCTATCTGTCTATCGATATATTACTATCAAATATATAGAGAAGCCTAGCCGTGGAACTTCCATAACCCTTATCTAGCTTCCTTGGCTCGTTCCTAGGTGATAGCGCACCGAGATCTTCCAGTCCCTCCTTAGACTTTCAATCTGACTAGCTCTCCGGCATGTGTAAAGCATAATATAGCTATGAACAAAGAAAGAATAAGAAGACTCAACTTGATCGAGTCAGTAGCTGCCTTTATAGCCGGGATAACTGGGGTAGTATCAGCTAATATTGAACTAAAAGGATTCCTGTCAGTCATACCTAAGCCAGATATTTTTTATAAGCACTGGAATAGATCTAAAAGCACAGATTCCATTGATTGAGCACCTCTTGTGTTAGATGATGATCCAACCGTAAGCTTCTACATCGCTGACGATAAACTTGTCAGTATCACAGCGGATAGGAGAAATGGAGGTTTGGGCTCTAGAGGGATTTGGTCTTGCTCATATTTGACAAGAGATGCTTACTACTTATAAGTCTGATCATCTTAGAACTCGACAAGAAATACTTGATACTACAATCATTGGAGGACTCATACCTAAAGCTGAGGATGCTCCAGAATCCTTTCCTCGTTCGAGAAGATCTTTGGCTCTAGAACAATTTCATTGCCTTGAGGAAGTGGATGCGCTGTCTAGCAGCCTCACTCTCATTCAAACAACTTCGTTGCCTCTGGGCTACCGCTTGATTACCTCTAAACAGAGTCCAGGCCTAAACATATTCACAAATGAGTTCCAACAGCCTATTCTATGGTCTTTCCAATCGACTTAGGAAGTACTGCTTTCGACCGATGAGAACAAGCTAGATTCTCAATATCCCTTCCTGTTGGCAAATCTTATATGCCATCCCCAACCTTTACCTACCTTTAATACACTACTTTTATGCCTTCTTCTATGTTTTAGTAAGTAGACATTGGCTTTCTTCCTTAGCATTGATATGGCACCTTGGTGATTGGCTTTGAAGTGAAAGGTAGTTTATCCTTGGTAAAAGGTCATTCATTAGTCAAAGGCTCGACCCTTACTTCTCTTCTCACCTTTGATCGATCAGACAGTAAATCTTTGCTCATTTGATAGAAGTCTGGATGATTGAGAAAAAGACCAAAGCTAGGGTATACTCAATCCTATAATAGAATTTTTTTTATCGTTGGTAATAGAGTTCACAGGACAGGCCTTCGCCGTCTTTGACTCATTTTCGGCAGGAGAGGAGTCGATATTCGATTGGTCCGAAAGGAGGCTCGTTCCCTCAACCTAGGGTCTCGCAGAGAACCAAATGAAGGGATAAGATGGCTTTTTTCGTAGGTTGGCTCATTCCATTACGAGTCTTCCTCGGCTGATAGATCCAATGGTAAAGGGGGTATAGATATTACACATGGACCTACAACGATAGCTGACAGAGAAACTCGTGCAAGAATACTACTTTATCTTTCCTAGGTACGACCCGCTTAAACAATCACTGTAAAAGCAAAAGAAAGCTATTTCTTAGTATAGAATAGATCTATAAAAAGACATTGAAAGAAACTACAAAGAATACTTCTGATCAGCAACAACTTCTAGGAGAAGCAGTCGCTACAGTAACTACAGATTAGCCAAGCTAGCCGATATCAATACGGATAGGAAGCCAGATAGTCCATGACCCACACTTGAAAAATTCTATATATTCTTTGAAATACAAGCTTACAAGGCGCGAAGCGGAGTATAGTGCTAGATACTGGGGATGCAGCCTATATAATTCATTTTAGTTAGGGCATTCTAAAAAAAATTTATCTTTTCTATGAGAAAGACTGATAGAGCAATCCTGTGTGTGTGTGAAGAAAGAGATAGTAAAGCGTAAGAAAAAGAAGGCATTTCATTTTCTTAGAAGCATCACTAAACCCACGGAGCGGTACTTTGGCTATGGAATATCCGCTAAGTGCGGAAGAGCTTACCAGAGGCATAAGTCAATGTCTTTCAGTCGAGTGGCGAGATAGGGATGTAAGGTTGCAAATCATCTTGGTTGGTGAGCGTATCACGAACTGGTTTGACGAGAATGTCCTAGTAGAAGTCGTTTTCATTCCTGTCCAAATTCTTGGGACCTGATTCATCCTATCCCTTGACTCGGTACGGTAAAGGAAGATCCTCATGTAAAAAAGTAGGGGAATCTTGCTCGCTACGCACCATATTATTAGGAAGCTGAGGGCATAGGACTGAGGCACGTAGGGATTACCAATATCTAAGTGATAGACTAGCCGTTCACACTCGCCCGCCGATCACACTCGACGCTGGGGTGCGAAGGACAGGCGCTAAGGTTCTAATCCTATAATGAAGCAATCTTCCTTCTAGCAATTCAAAAAAGAAAATCAAGCAAGTCATACCCATTTCCAGTTTAGTTCGAACAAGTTTCAGTGGAAGCAACATATCACTATTCTGGTTGGTTCCAAAATGATTACTATAGTAAATAAATCAAGAGTCTGCTAAGGTTTTCCTTTTTCCTTACTACCCCCAGACCTATCAGAAAGAGAGACCGGGATTCATGTCTTCAAGCCACAGAATCTGGAACTGCCTATACCTCAGGCGCGACAGCGGGCTCAAAAAGCATCTAAAAAAGGAGTGTAAAAAGACAAAAAAAAAGAGCTAAACCAAGTGAATTGGCCGACTCTCCCGCAGCTTCAGCATCACCCTGCCCTTGCTTCAATTTGGTAAACCTTCTCGCCGGTAGCCGAATAGCGCCTGGCTCTGAGGTCTCTCTTATGGCTTGAAATGAAAATATATATATAAAGATGTTATCACGATTTCAAACCAATTGGTCAATCTGATAAAAGAATGACATGATCTTAGTTTTGAATGACAGATTAGGGTCAGTTATAGGTATAGGAATAAGTTAGAAATGGCCCATTTCTCTACTCTACTTTAGAAGTTAACAATTCTGATTCGTTAGTAGAATACGCGAGTCACTTAAGTAATGGATTGAGTGGATCAATTTCATTGCCTTAGCCCTCATTCTCGTGTGAATCAACAACTAAGGTAGCAAAAAACCCATGGTCACTTGCTTTCTTGGAAGCATTAGATCTGTTTTGCGGAACCTTAATGAAATATTTACTTGGCCACTAAAGGTATGACGTAGCTTAGAGCTACGCTTACGGGTAAAAGAAGGATTAGCGCTAGATAAGGGGTCTGACCAATAAGTCACCTCTACACTCCGGGAATGCCTCGAGAATAGAAAGCCCGGCACCTTTCTTTCTGCATTTCGTCACTAAATCATCTAAAAGGGAGATAAATATCAAGACAGAAGTTGAATAGAATCTTAGTAGTAGTAGAATCTCGAGTGATTGATAGCACTACCTCCTTAGTTAGTAACTTCCGAATAAGTATTTCCTCCTGGGATCGGTGAATAGAACTATCCAGTGGGAAGGTATTCTATAAAGAGAGGAGGTGAAATCAAGAGAGTCGCCGGAAGACGTGGAAAGAAGGCGTCTATCATTTCATTTTGCCTAAACCATCCCTATCACTACGCTCACCCCGGGACTCTATTTCTCTACATTGCTCTCAGACCTCGATTGTGTGAGTTTTACATGTATAATGTTCCCCTTATATGCTTATTAGCGTAATGCCCCTAATGTTCTTACAGAAATAGGAACAAAACAATATATATAAAGAATCATCTAATTTCATAAGAGAATTGGCAAGCTAAGCTATTCCTAGCGCTTAGATAGGACTCCGTGCCTCACTTCGATGACCCTAGGACTCAAAAGGATGACCCCACCATTACTATGTGACAAGGCTCAGAATGAGTGAATACTATATAAAATCGAGCAATTCAAGGTTCTAGCAAAAGAGAAGAAGTAGATCGACCAAGTCCTCCATGAGCCGAGGACCCATTCTACATTGAAGGACCAAAACAAAAGCTAGAGTCAAATAAATACCTCAAATAAGTAGTCTTAGCTCGACTTGGGGGCACAGACAGAGAGAGAGCCGTCTTCTTCCTCTACTCAGCTCCTTCCTCGCTCCTGACTTCAATTTCATTGCCTTCTTTACAGTAGTCTATTTGAGAGAAAGAATTGGTGGAACTTGCCTCTCGGAAGAAGCCCAACTTCCTTGCCTTTCTTGGGGAATGCCTTATCCCAGCTAATCCCTCTCCCATAATACCTGGATCTCCTTCTCCGTCAATATGAACATGTTACCTCTCTTCCAGACCCAGATTTCAACAAGCGCTCATGTATCTTATAAATATGTAGGCTTAGGGTAGCAGTAGCCTATAAAGAAAGATAGCAGAAATCCTTCATTTGTCAAGCTAGAATCAAGCTTGATCTTGGGGACATTAGTCTTTGTGAGGTATAATATAAGATATTGTATTTATCTTACCCTCTTGTTGGTATTTTTTGCTCTCTTTCTTCTTTGAAATGATACCTTCTTACATTTTGCTAGGAAGTGGAGTCAACAAATGTAGAAGCTAGTGCTCTACGAATGAAGTCGGATTCGCCAATGATTTTGGTTAGAAAAGACTAAAAAGATATAAAAGGCTCTCACACTGTCTTTCTTGTAGAATCTTTTCCAGAATCAAAAGTTTATGGAAAATTTTTATATAAACTTCCTTGATTGATTTCAGCGAGTATTCTTTGTATTCTCAGATGGAAAATACAATACACTTTCGATCTTTACCGAGTTGTCTGTCTCTACACTAACCCACCTTTTGGCTAAGTACTATAGAAGTCCAGTGAAAGTTTTTGCTGCTTGTTGTTAAGACGCAGAAAAAAGAATATGTTTTGTAAGGTTCCAACAATACATAAAGTAATATTTCCAAAGGAAAGGGGGAAAGAATAAAGAGATTTCAAACAAATAGTTAGATATTATCGAAAATAGAAATTCGGAGAGTCAACTCGGCTCGGATATAGTAAACAAGAAAGCCTATACCTATACTAAGCCCCTTCGATCTCGCACCCTTGACTTATATGACCAGATAGGAGTTCCGGTCCTTGGTAAGGATCCTTTTCCCTACTCTGAGACATGCCTATTCACTTGTGCAGCGCGAAGAGAGTAGACGGATTGCTATGTTGCACGATCCCCGATCTGCTTTGCTTCTTCTTTCTCAAAGGAGGGGTCCATCCGATAGGACTCAGGTGCATGGTGAGTATTGTGTTCATTCTAATGACCTCTATGTCGAGAAAGTCAACTCTTCCCAATCTCAGTGAAGAAGGAGACATAACCGAGGAAGCTCAAATAAGAGAAGACAACGGAAGAGTTAAGCCATCTACTCTAGATAAAGCCCTCGTGTATTCATCACAAGAACAAATAGCATTGCTAAATAGAGTAATACTCACTCTCTCTCTACCAGGCGTGAGGTACGAACCGAGTTCGAACTATCTATAAAGCATACAAATAAGATAATAAGGATCAGATCCACTTGGAGAATTACGAGGTAGCAAAGGGTAGGCTAAAAGAGACTTCTCTTGCGGGCCGCCTATCCCAAGATAGGATCCGCTGCTGGTAATAGTAAAGTAACCCATCCAAGCAATTAGGGGCCCTTAAGTGAGTGCTGAATTAGATAGAACAACTTACCAAGGAAATATATGACTCGGGTGGATGAAGGACTGCCACCAATGGTTAGGCTGGATGTCCAACCTTAAAGGTAGCGACTACTAGCTCTTCTTAGTACTATATATATCTTATCCGCTCTATCTATACTATGGACTTCCGAAAGCCGTATTATCCTTTTTATCTCGAGGCAGACACTTTGGAATGAAATCGGTGTACTACTCTGGCTAGGAATTGGCTCTACGGATTGGATAGGTTCTGGCAATACTCTATCTGAGGAACTAGGGAACTCAGTAAGTAAGTCCCTTGTTAGCTGATGAAGTCACTCAAGGAGTTAGTTCACAGCTTTCCTCAAGTCAATCAATAGGAAGCTACTCAGTAGCTCTGATTATTACCGATAGCAAGCGAACCTAGGCAAGGAAGTTGGACTTACAACCAGACTTTTTTGCCAAAGGGGAGAAGCGAGAAAGAAGAAAGAGTCAAAGACATTACTTGGCAACAAAGAGAGATTGATGTCACATCCTCTTTTTCTAAATAAATAACTGATATAGTTGAATCACTAACG
The DNA here is from genome assembly GCA_036898025.1 of Hypseocharis bilobata. Taxonomy (NCBI): domain Eukaryota; kingdom Viridiplantae; phylum Streptophyta; class Magnoliopsida; order Geraniales; family Geraniaceae; genus Hypseocharis; species Hypseocharis bilobata. The sequence continues at coordinate 6,448 of JAYMTT010000100.1, forward strand.
ATAAATAGAGGAGATGTTGAGTTGAGGCAAAGGCAAAGGAGTGCTATTTTACTCTTGCTCCTCTCTCTACATCGCTAACGCATACCGGACCGGTAATGTATTACAAGGATCCGAAACATTACTTTACTCTGGAATTTTAGAACCTTCGTTACACAACTCCTCCATATGGGACCTCTCTCCCCAACTTCGTTGCCTCATTCTCTGTGAGCACTAGACTTTTCCTTTAGACAAAGCGGGCTCTGGGGAACTGAACCTACCCCAATTCATTCGGTAACCAAAGATAGCTTTAGGGACATTGTAGACGTAGGCAAGGTTTAGTTAAAACTAACTAGCGGGACGAACAAGCTTGATTCAGTCCTCTACCTACACAATTCCCATTTAGTCAATGCGGACAGCTATCCTTCCGAAATCGATATCTCATGAAATAGACCAATAGGCCATTTCTCTGGGGCGGAGATAATGAAGACGGCACTCCAACATACATTCGAGAGAGCTTTGACCTTTTCCTCGCGATCAGTCCGACTCCCCAATCCACATACAGAGAAATCTGATCCTCATTTAGCGTAGTTGCAAGGTTTTCTTTCGTGAACTAGTCTTCCTAAAATAAGACAGGATCAAACTCCAACTGCCTTGCCTCACATTGTTGGTTAGATCCCCGGGCTCAAAGGAAACTCATTCCCTAAGTCGCTGCAGATAGGTCATTATGAGCTATTTCCCTTTGGTTTTCAGAGGGATAGAATCTATGCATTCCTTGGTTGAGGCTAAAGAGCTTACGCGGATACTCCTCTGAAGTACGTAACTCAATCTAGGCTGGTGCCCCTACATGCTATTAAAGCAGAAACTAGGCAGGATAGCCTTCAACAGCAATAAGAAAGAAGCCTTCCATCCCGATCTGGCTGCCTTCCCATCCTACGCAACTCAGTCAGCAAAGCGATTACATTCCATCTCAGTCTTGTACCGCACCGTGGGGAGCAAATCTCTGGTCTGTCTCATCCAGACTGGTGGAACGACATCCCAATTGCACATATTTCCACTCCACCTATCAAGTACATGCTCCTCTTTGGTTATAACCCTACCCAGAGCTGTTAGGAGATATCACTGGCTTTAGGTCTTAGGTACTTCTCATGTGAATGATGGTCTTAGGCTCATTCGAGTTAGTCCGGTTAGTGGAGCCTTCGACCTTTGAGAGTTTGGCCTTCTCTCGGAGATGAAAGAGAAATCAAAGAAGAAGGATTTGCAGCATCATTTAGGCAGGTTAGTATTGGATGATCAGTTCCGAATTCTACTAGAGTAAGGTAATAGCTCCAATCACTAAGGATGCCAAGTGGGGAGGATGATAACACTTGGCTACTAAGATTGGGGATGAGAAGATAGAAGGAGACATTACATAAAGTTATAGTCAGATGGTTTATCGAAGTTAAGAAGGTAGAGCAGTCACATACATTTCATAGATTTTCACAGATGCGGAAGAAGAGCCAACCAAGAAAAAGAAACCTCCACCAGACGAAGAAAGGCATGAGAAAAAAGCATATTGGCTAGTGATTGTGAGGCCCCAATTCTTGACTGGAGGAGACAAGGCCTCTGCCCTTCCATCCCTTGGGTAGTTGGTTGGGTTTGCAGAACAGGATATCCTTTTGACTAGGAAAACTTGTGAAGAGGGTGATTTATACCATCCTAGTCAAATAGGGCCCCCTTTCCTTTAGTGGGCACCTAGGGCATGTCCATATCTTACAACACCAGATACTCATCTATGGTTTTAGAACCGGTGCTTGAAGGAACTCGGCGATCGTTCCTTCCTTTTTCTAACAAAGAAGCAGGCAAATGAACTACCTTCTTGACTTTGAAGGGATCCATTCCATTCTGGTGGGGTAAATCAAGACCCTAGGATTTGGCTGGCCAAGGATCTATCCTTGAAAGGTCAATTCCCTACATCTAAAAAATCGAAACCAATAGCTCCTTTCCTTAACTTAGTGGCCAAGCATAGGATAGGACCCGGGCTTATCATTAGAATTATCATATCAGTATAAAAAAAGCCAAGCGATCGCGGACTGATTCTTATGGATTTCTAGTCAAAGGTAGTTTACTCGCTTGACCGAAGGGAAAGGCACAAGGAAGGATTCCTTTAAGATAAGAGTGTTTATAAGTCTATTGACAAGAATGTCTTTTGGTCATAAGGAAGTCAATCCTATTATCTAAAGTTTTTTATAGGCAGGTTCAGAGTCGGGGTTTTGGGACGAGGGGTGTATCCCATAGTTGTCTGATGGATCGATTGACTGATATAAAGCTCGTCTTGTTGCATAGTCTCATTTGTTAGCTTTTACACGTGTGGGTTGCTTTACCTTATTCTTAGTGGGAAAGTGTTACTGTCTTCGACGATGATCTGAACTCGGACATTGAAGCAACAACTTTGCTTTGACAAGCTAGCGAAAGACGAGTTACTAGTCACCCAGCTGTCTTCACCCAGGCCAGCCCCTGACGTGTCCAATTTGCTCACTGCCTGACAGACCCGGTAAGTCCTCCTTCGTTATATATACTCCTATACGGAGCTCGGGTGAGCCTAGTCCAGAATTGATCAAACATCGGTGATATCGTTACGTCAATTGTAACTTGATAGGACAGTTTGGTAATAGCCGACAATGTTCTAGTTTATTTATGTAAGTTCTTAGCTCAGACATCTTTTTTTTCCAAAAAACCGAATCGCTGGAAAAGTTGATGATGCGGACCCCTACTTTTACAAACTGTCCAATTTCCATTTTACATTGGAAGGCGGAGTGCTAGTACAATAAGGTAAGCCTATCGCATATGAGAGCCGAAAGCTCAATGAGACCGACGGTCCAAGGGAGATGACAGCAATAGTGCACTACTTTAGAACGTGGAGGCGTGTCACGATTCGTGGTCAAGACGGAGAATATGCGATGTTCCTGACCCAGAAGAAACTCACGCCAAAACAGGGACGATGACAAGCAAGACAGATATGAGAAACATTAAGCCACTGGCTAAAGGCGATGAAAGCTATCCTTAAAAGTTACTCACCTTATTACTTAGGGGGCTACTCAGTTACAGAGCTCGTGAAACCACCCCCCGAATTCGGTCGTCTAGCAGTGATTGGATATAGCGCTTCCCTTTCTCAGTCCTTGTCTGGATAACAATCAAGTAGAACACATGGCTTGTTGGTGGGCAAATCCAAACAACCAAGATTAGAACCTTTGACGAAGACCAAGACTCAGAAAGAAAGAGGAAATCCGTAATATCAGATTGCTTTACAGTCGTGGGAAAACTAGTTAGCAAAAGACCTCCTCTTTCATGAACTAGAGAGATGAGAGATAACTCTACATGACTAAAGCATCTTATCGAGGGTAGGTTACGCCTTAGAATCTCCTGAACTTGGTATGAAAGAAACTTGTTCAAACTCCTTTTAGTCAATGCCCGGACTTTACTTGTAATTTATAACGTGAAAGCATAGGAATATAACCTTCAAATAGTTCATCCTCTGGAATCGCTAGAAGAGGGTTAGAAGTTGCTCTTGCTAGTGAGTGAGTAAGGTTTCGCGGAATCGGAACTATCTCGATTTGACTCTAGCTCCTTAAAGATCAGCAGGTCCTTTGGACGGTGTTCGAGGAATAACTGCTTAAGCCTTCTCCCAACCTAGACGCTGAAACTTGACCCTCACAATAAGATAAGCCAACCAAGAAGGATGGGAAGAGTTAGACAGACACAGACAAAGGCAGAGGTTTTTATGATGTAGCTTTAGCTGTAGCATATTTCCTGTTCAAGAAAGAAAGAGATTCCCATGCTTCTTATGGCTTGGAGGCTAGCTTGTTCTGTCCCTAGGCATTTTTTTGCTTTGCCCTTCTAGTGGATCTATCTAAGACTGGAGGAACTATTGACCCTTCCGTACCTTCGTCTTACAACTAAGCAACCTGACGCTTTATCGTTGGGAGGAGTTGTAGAGCTATGTAATTACTGTCCTTCTTTATCTATTCCGTACCTAGCCTTTGGCAACTGAACGTAGTAACCTTGTATGATGTGACTAAGGGTCTTACTGTATTGATTAAGTTAGCATCTTAATCTCTTGAGGTTAGATAGAAGGTATAACCAAAAACAATGCCTTACCTTAAATGCCAGACTAAGAAATTCAATGGACAGTTGCCCAGATGGAGGTATGGGTCGACATCATCCTTCCTTATTTCTTTCTTCTTTTCAACTGGAGGGGTAGGGCTAATAATGATCAGATGCAAAGCCTCTTCGTTCGGCTAAAGCAAAGCTGCTAACCAATTCACAGGAAGACGGACAAGAACTCAATTGAATGAACTGATTCTCCCATGGATTTCATTTGTCCTTGCTTTCTTGCTTACTGGATAATGAGCAAGAGCCATTAGAGCTTGTACTGGGAAGAGGCTAGATACTTGTATAGGCAATGCTATTGTTGTGACCAAAGGTTTCGGGATTAGATTATGCTAGTTCTTGCATTAAAAGGATTTTGACTGATGAAAGAAGGAATGCCATAGCTAGAGAGTCTATCACCAACCAGAGTCAGTGACTTCACCTTCCCATAGAAAAAATTAGGCCTTTTACTAGTCTAATTGACTCTAAAAAAGAAAGGCGAAGCGGTCGATAGATCCACTGATAGGAAATGAAATTTTTGTGCTTTATCGAGTCCCGGAAAGGATAATCAATCGAAGCAAGGGAAGGTTAATAAATAAGATAAATAAGGGGAAGACGATTTGGCATCTTTTCTTGTATCTCCGTATACTATGTCCTACCCCTACAGTAACAGTCCCTCTGAGCTGCTACTGCTATGAACTAATATCCCCTTGAGGAAGAGGAATATTCTGATATTCTGATTCTGAGAGTCCGGTCCGATAATCCGCTTTAGCAGCAGAGCAGTCATTCGTTGAGGCCACTGTTACACGTTTCAGAGCTTCTGCATTTAGAGAGCCCTCCCTCCATTAGCAGAATTCCGAGGGATAACTCTGAAAGCAACACTCCTGCTACAACAAAGAAAAGCAAGATAGAGCTCGTACAGCTATTCCCTTTTGTCCCCTTCTTATACTGCTATGCCCTTAAGGGTTTCCCTTGAGGAAGAGGGAAGAGATTATGATCATTACTCCTTACCTACCACTTATCTCACAGGAAGAGATCTGTCAACAAGAATATTACAGCTCGCTAACAAAACAAGTACTTTTCCCAAACCGCTGCTTACAACTTCCCTTACGGGGAGGGGATCTCACATACATGGGCAATGTACTCTTGGCCGAGTTGTACCATTTAAAAGCGGATAAGGCCAACCAACCTATGGATAACCAAACCCTCTTTCTTATCAATGTCTCTTATCAATGGAAGAATCGAAGCAAGGGTTTTCATACCAGACCGATCCTAGTTACGAAATATATGTTAAGTAAGATTCAAACTTATACCTAGTTGCACGATCCACTGAGGTTGGTTTTCCGCTCATTTAGTAGAAGAAGGGAGGAAAGTCACTCCGGAGGGAGAAGGCTCATTCTAGTGTGAATTCGAGTCGAGTGTTTACAGCTTCTTTGTCTTTTCTTCTTTGGCATCTTAATTAGCATGAGGGCGCTGATCTTTGTAGTGACCTGACCACCAGGTTCTTATTAGTTAGAAAGAAAGATATCTGCTCTGGCCTAAGTCTTTCTTTTGACTTGCTATTTCCTTTGTAATGGAATGCACAAATTATAGAACGAGGGTTATATTTAAGAGGAAAGATTGACTGATTAACGGAAAGGGAAACTGGAACAAAGGTATTCATTTCCCTTACTTCACTGGCTTATCTTATTTCGGGATGAGTGGTCTCAGGGATAAATGCTTTCTCTTTCTCTTTCACACTCGTAGTTACAAATCCTCGGCTGAAGATACCTAATCTACGTCTGAACTATTGATCTTGTCCGTTGATGTTAGAAAGTTAATAGATAGGGCTGGTCTGCTAGTAAACTATGTCATTTGCTTTCCCTAGCCTGGGTATGAATCCCATCTCAAAAGATAAAGATCCTGTTAAAGACGCACCCTTAGTCTGTCAACTCAGTATATTAACTAAACCAGAAGTAGACGAATCTAAATTTTCGAAAGTTGCATCCAGCATAGTGGAAAAACTTACTCGATCGTTTTCCCTAGGGCGAGGCATTGAGATTAGAACTTTTTGCATCTCGCCGTATGCGAAAGTTAGTGAATTAGGCATATTTTTCTGTCGATTCTAAGCGCAAATCGACTTGCTATCAAAAAACCGGGGAAAATGTGAACTTGTTAGATTTGACTGTCGATCCTTAAGGGTGCAAGAAAGAAGACTCCACGACTCATCTCTTAATTACTTGATCAAGACGTCCGATTCCCACTAGAATCCCTTTCTTTCACCTATGGGTCAATTGCCTTTGCTTGCATTCCCATCATCTCTGGGACTTTCTTTTTGAATCCTGATCCTGCCCTTGGTTCATGCCAATGAAGCTTTTCAGGAAGAAGGGATGGTATATTAAGTAAGACAGAATCTTCCTCCATAGTGGGAGTCAGATCGAGTGAGCCAAAAGTGAAGCACCCATAGTGAGGCTATCTATTTTTTGGATAGCTGCCTTCATCAACTGATCATCAATAAGAAGTGATTGGAGGTAACCAATATGCCCATATCTTTTCCTTCTTTCAAACATAAGTAAACGAAGGCTACGCCCCTGACTCTTTCGAGTAAGCAAGTAAACTAGACCACACCATGTCTAGCCGTCACCACTTTCAAAAGCTTTTTCGACATATATATGGGATCATGGGTTATTATCGTTTTCGATTGCTCTTGAAGACAGACCGTCAACTCGCCTATCCCGAAGAGACTTTCGACCGTCCTCTTGGAATTGGAAGAAAAAGAGGGGGCGAGGTCTTTGCTCACAAAGGAAATGAAAAGGGAATGGGATTTTTTCATTTTCTCACGCATAGCTCTAATAGGCCGTTGGGCGAGAAGAGAAGACCGGGCTTCGCAGAGAGGTTATTTAGTTATCTGTAAAGAAGCCAATTGCCCTCACTTTTCAGTTCCCCTTGAAGCCAAGCTGATAGCATTTTCGAGATTGGCATTGCCTCAGGGTGAAGGACCTAGAGCAAAGGTAGACATTGACCCAAAAAAGATCGTAGAATACGGGGTTGAAGCAGTAAATCTTAGTTATCGAAAGCAGAAGTCTTGCTTTCTTGGTGTCCCATGAAAGAGTTCAGCAAGAAGAGTAAGGTTCGTAGCTACGTGAGACCGCTTTTTTAGGCAGGCAATCGGAAGACTCACTCTTATACGTGATTGATGATTGAATCCGCTGCAGTCAATACACATTCTCTAATCTTTCTGTCTGTCAATCAACTTGCAAAAGTCCCGTCAAATTCGACTTTTCTAGTTGAAAAAGGGCTACTAATTTCGTAATCGTAAGCTCTTCTTTCCTTTCCGGGAATGAATGAGTCGATTCTGACTTAGCTCACTGAGTTGGAAAGGAGTGGTAGCAGGCGAGTCGAGGAAGGTAGTACCTGTGAGGGTGAAGACCATGGGGAGCGTAGGAGCGAAGAAAGTCATCAAACGAAGAAAGATTAAGTCTGTGGTAGCGCACTCAAGAACTCAAGGAATTTCTTAGAAAATACCAATAGATAGTGTGTAATACTCTATACATACTAATATATAACGTATAACGAATATATAAGGAAGAGATTCCTTAGCACTTTGACTAAGTAATCAATTTCCATGCTACATGCTTTAGTATTAGTGAAGTAGCCTGAACAAGTAGGGGCTATAGGGCCATAACTGCTGCAACTTTCGATTCAAAAAGAAGAAGATTTATAGACTCTAAGGCTAGCAAAGGCTAGCAGAAGCTAAGCGCTTGAAAAGTGCGCTAAGAAAGGTTGCTTCTGTCATCCTTTCTGTGCAAGAGTCCACCAGTAGTTACCGTACATACAATTAGACTTTTTACGTAAGCTTTTTCTTACCAGTCAAGTAGTACAACATCTTCTAGCCCGGCGCGATGGGTCAGTAGAGGCACATTGCATATGTCTTATTGATATCACACTAAGGCAGGAATTAGGATTTTCAGTAAGGTTTGATATAAGCAGGAATGAAGTGCTTCGATAGGACAAGGAGTGGGGATTTTGCTGTTGAAAGAATTGCTACTATAAGGTAGGGCTTATCGCCGGCCCTTCTTTAATCAATTCACTAGCCGAGATAGATAGATGAAAGGGCAAGGAATCCCTTATCCTGTCCCAAAGAAATCCATTCCTCCAGCGTAAGGTCGGCTTGGTCTTGCGTAAATCATCTATCTTGTCCCAGGCCCTTCTTCGTAGGGTACGCTCCCAAGAAGATCAGGTGATCCCCAAGACCGTAACTTACACTATTCATTGAGGTAGTTATAGAGGCAAAGGCTTTAGCACAAGTACTAAGTCAAAAATACTACTAGCCAAAGACTGCCCCTTATCTTATAGAGTCAAATAAGATTGACTAGGATATCCTATCTTGTCATAGCTTCGGAGATAGGATGAAATACAGAGTGTTATTTGTCCCGAGTGAGCCAATGAAAGAGCGAGAGGCCCGATCTAGAGGTGAACCAAGACCGGCGTCACTATCTCTAAAGGTCTTATGTGACTGGTCTCGCTGACTTAACCGCTGACAGGCTTTCTTTCATTCTCATCTAGATCTCAAAGAAATTCATTTAGGATTATTCTATTGTAGGATGATAATTTGCTTTTTCCAAGGCCGGTACTTAGTTCTTTTGAATGACTTAAGCACACTGACTCGCCTTTGTGTTAAAAATTGATCATTTGCTTTTGCCCTAAGAAAATCTTTTCTTTCTGACGTCACTATCTTCTCCCTCAGATTCTGTGACGGCTGTAGACAGGAAGGTAAGGGCTGGCACATAGGGACAGAGGTTTAAGCTCCCTCCCTCAATGGCTAGCTCATCTCATTGGCTAGCTATCCTCTCAAAGGGGTCATTCAATAAGTGAATGGGCAGCGAAAGAAGGTTTGACTTTGAAGAGCTTACTTGTCAAAGTAAGGGAGCATAAGGTATAGCGTCTTAAAGTCTAAGAAGTTCTAAGTAAGTAAACTACCTTGAAACCTTTCCAAGTCCCAGGGCACCTTGCCTTCTTTCCTGTGCTAAGGCTCATTCCTAACTCTCTCATATGAATATGAATATAGACGATCATAGGCTTTTCTGGGCCAGGTAGCCTCTACCTTCCTCGATAGACTCTATCTATATGTACACATTCAAAAGTCAGCCTTATAATTCGAATATATAAGTAAGTAAAACGAGCCTTTTACTTTCAACTAGTATTCTTACCTTTCTTTAACTGGCCGTAAAGCCCTTAGGTTAGCGACTACGTAGTACGTACGTAGCTGGTTACCAATCGATGGATAGCAGATTGCCTTCAAGCAAGAAGATTGGAATATGCAGCACAAATATTAATGCATTGAAAGAAAAGAAGTTTAGCCATGGCGGGGTGAGTCGGCAGGAAGTGCGAGAGGCAGGTCGGCTGCACATTGGTGATAGGCCTTTGCGAGACTATGTGCTCAAATCAATCGTTGGAAGTTCGATTGTCTGTAGTGCATCCACTCACTCAGGCTTTGGAATAGACGATTACCAAGGTCATGAATCGTGTTCTGATTAATGAACCAAAACCAGAAAGAGTTCCTGAGCCACTTCCACTGCTCTAGTGCCTGGGGTTGATATCGTTGTATACAATATAGAAATGGACTCTTGGAAGAAGAATTGTTTGAGTTGGCGACTCGGAGAATTTTGGACAGCAAGCACTTTGTGAAGAAGTTGCCATTGTTGGATGAAGATGATCAATTTCAGAGATTCATTTGCCAATGCCAAGTTCAAGAGAGCTAAAGAGTTGACAAGAGTTCCAAACCTGGTGAGCAGTAGTGGTTCCACCGTATTCAACAATTGGTGAGCTGAAGGAAGCAGTACAAAGTGAAATGAGGCATATTTTTTATGGAACTCCTTGTGGTAACTGATATTGAAGACATGGCTTTTAGGGAATGGAGGATGCCTCTGGAACTTCTTATAGCAGGTCGGTCTAGGTAGTTGATATTGCTCCTGAGAAATTCGTTGTTGACCAACGGAAGGGAAAAAGACCAAAGATATCATAGTCTTCGGAGAGCGGTATACCGAAAAAAAGCCCTTATTAAAGAAGATAGGCTTAAGTCATCGTCGAATAGGGGCTAGAGTGTGACTCTTCTTTTTGAAAAAGGTAAGACTTTTCTTTCTTTATATAGAAAATTCTTTGCTGGTCAACTATTTTGAGGCCTTACGATTCAGTCAATGGCAGAGCAGAGGGATCTTGCTCGTCAACGTCCGCTGCCGATCCGGTCATCTATATCTCGGAGTCATCAACCTTTTCTTCGGGACAAGAAGGGTTATATCCTGGCAGTGAGCTTATCGTACCTGTCGTCCAATCCATTAGCCTTGCCACCAGCAGAGCCTTTGGGCATCCGCTTAAAGCCTAGGCTTGGGTACTTCAGCCTGACAACTTTATCAGCTCAAGCAATTTTGACCTTAGACTGAAGCGCATTCACCCATAGGACGACCATCATGTACTTCTTAGTCAAGTGACGATGAAGACTGAACGAGGAGACGATCTTCGGTACCCATGAAGACTAGATTACCAATTCTGTCACCGCTATGTGGGCCTCTATGATTACACTACTCACGAATCTATCTATCTATCTAATTTCTTACTTATTACTGAACTTGACTTGTCTCCTATTGCCATGCTGCGCTTTTCGCTCCTTATCCCGTAGAGAACGATCTTCTATTTAAACATTAATTGCTATGGGCCCCTCTTATTGCACTGAATGCCGGATCCCATGGGGTGGATCCTATTAATGCAATGTTTTCTCCGTGTAGGAAGGAATTTTGCACATCGAGCTGGTATAGGGTTCTTTGATGCAGCAATAGTCAATAAAGTCCTAATCGTCTTCATCTTCACAACTGGACTGAAGTGAAGGTTTCGTCAAAATCTATCCAATATTCTTGAGCAAAGCCTTTTGCTACAAGCCCTTTGTACCTCTAGAAAAAAAGAGCCAGCCGCTTTACGCTTTACCTTGTACACCTACTTATTTCAAATCGATTAGCCTTGAATTAAGTAACGGAAGCAAAGATAGTCCCAGGTATGATTTTCTTTCTTTCAAGAAAGTCTTCAACCATGGTCTCTCTCCAAGATGATTGAGATGACGCTTGATAACATAAAAATAATCGGCTTCTTTTATATATAGAGAAGAGAGACTAGCAAGATATACACGATGACAAGGAGTGTAGCGAATTGCATGAAAGCAAAGCCTTGAACAGGACGAGAGGAATGGCCTACCTCTGGCATCTTGTCATGAACTGGATCATGGCTTGAGTCTGGAGAGGGAGAAGCCTTGGTTTACTGATCTCTTGCAGGTCCTGGCTGAGCTTCAACAAGATCTGGTCTTAGACAAGGAAGAACCTTGAGATTCTAGACTCTTCAATTAACTTCTTCCTTTAAGAATTTCTTTCACCTCGACGGACCACAGCCCAGTCGGTCGAAAGCAGCAATAGATTCGACCACATAACTATAGACTATTTTGAAGGGGATTGGTATAACTTATATAGGCCTTTAGGACAGGACCGACTCTTAGCTCGTTGGAGTGCTATTTAAGATCTTGGCTTCCTAACAACTTTGAAAGGAAATACCCTATGCCTCTTGAAAGAAGAAAGCGAAACAGATGAGTTTACAGACTCTGGTTATGAAACCCTAGACTCACGAAGGAAGCTAGTTTTGTGCATTACGAGTAAGTCGACCATAGCATTCAAGGTAGCTGGTGCAGAGCATGTAGAGATGAACCGAAGGATGGTCTCTCCAGAAACTGTTGCCCTCGTAGAGCATTCTAACAATCTTATAGTCCTTGTTGGTAGGATCAAATTCAAATCCAAACCCATGAACAAACATACTGAAATAATCCATTTAGGCCAATGCCAATTACTTCAGAAAAAGCTCAACAAACCTTTTGTCAATAATGCCATTACTTAATATAGATGGTCATGACGACACTCCTTTTCTTGACTAATACATGTATATGAAATATAATCCCCTTACAGTATTCAACTTCTATCCACAGCTTTGCTGCCTTCTTCAGGCTTGGCTCGGCTCCATAGTTTTGACATGATGATGCATATTCTATTCTAGCACAGAACAAAATGGCAAGAATAGTTAACCATCTCTCCATGAAACTAAGCTGCTGAAATGTTCAAAGTAGGTGCAAAGCTCAAATGGTCCTAGAGATTTCAATTGATGACATTCTCTTTCCTTGACATCGTAGGCCAAATCAATCCCTTCGGTGGTCCAATATTTACCACGAAAGATCCAACAATTCTTCATTTTTATGCCAGATTACGGGATGAAGATCCTTCGACCTAGCAGTCAGACTCTCCAGTTCCAAGTCAATTGTATACACCTTTGTCCACTCTCCATTTTCTAAGCATGTCGGCTTCCACACGTCCCATTTTAAGCTCGAAACTTTTTTGACCAGAGATGTATGGTTTCCCATTCGAAGAATGTGAACTTTAGGTGAGAACTGAGAAATATAGGTGAACGGGGGAGCTGAAATTTCCTGATAACTTCAGTCTCCACATCCATAACCGCAAAGGTCGAATTTGGTAAACCAATATACGAACCCACCAGCAGAAGTTTGATTAGAGCAAGATATGTGTTTTAGCACCGTCAACAAGTCTCCAAGAATGATCGACTCCAAGTGTTGTTACAGCACATCTCAGGATATCTCCGGACTTGGACTCTGCAGTATAGGTGCACACAGCTTTGTATTTGTGTGAAATAGAAGAGACTCCTAAAGTGGCATGATGTATGATACATTGGCAATTTAAAGTCAATGGACGGAGGAACAACCTTTGTTTTGTAGTTCGATTTACAATTAACTCAGTACCGAAGAGTACTAGACCATCACAGCAATCCAAAACTCTTCTAGTAAACGGAACTTCGGTCTCTTTAATAAGGTCATCCTGTTTCAAGGAGAACTCCACAAAAGATGCAGGAAAAAGAGAGAATTGTTTTTGCATAATCAGACTAGCATTTGATTTTGAGTATTGGAGAAGGTGAGATCTAATGAAGACGGGACTAGAGATTATAGCATACCACTCCTTGCAGACATGTCTCCTCACATCATAAAGCAACTCAGCTGGAAAGAGAACAAATATTTTGATTAATACTTCTTGGGGAAGACAATGCACGCTACTACTCATTTTCTTCCCCGTAAAAGCCTTCTTTCTTGATTCTTGACCACCTGATGATCAGCAGGCTGCAATGCATTAGTATTTTCTCGAATTCATAATCATAAAACTAGCATTAATTTTCTCAAAATCAAGGCTCATGTTGGTTAGGGGTGTAATTTTCTACCACCAAAATCATTTTTAAAACAGGATTCGATATACATATATATCCAGTCCAAGGTTATGGGTTTGCACAATACTTATGTAGACTCGATTCAATTTACTTGTATCATCATGCCTGAAATAGAATTTGTAAAAACTAACAACATACATGTAATGTAAGAAAAACAGAAATTAAACAATTAAAGTAAAAAAAAAAAAAAAAATTGGCTGCAGATAAGGATCGTCATTGGAAAGGAGAACTTTCAGTAGTTTTATCAATTTGAAGGAAATAAGTGCTAGCAATATACACTTATTGAACACTATAATTGACCCATCATCAGCCTGTTTATGAAACCTAACAATGAATAGTGTCTGTGTTTTCATCGTGATCATGAGGCTCATGTAATGGCACGCTAGGCACTATATGAAATCTATACAAAAATTACTCTCCTATTTTAAAAATCAAACGTTGTACCAATGTACCTGTTTCGTCTACGATTTGCTCCTCCTTCTCCTCCATTCTATCACAAATCACAGTCACATAGAAATTGAAGAACCCTAAGTAGCTATGTAAATGTAAGGTATGGCATACACCAATGGCCTGCCTCACCTGGCCCAAAGTTGTTGTCAGTTGGCGTCATTCTCAATTAGGAGACCTATTGGGCCGTTGTGTACACAATAGAGCTCTCTACTCTTTTCTTAATTCTTTCCACTCCACTCAATAAGATTTGAATTCAAAATTTTTATTTTAAAAATTCGATGCTCGAACCGTTAAAGTATTCCTGTGGAGACAATCAAAAGAATGTTTATACAAATACTATCATGACATGTTTATTTATCTAAACCAATTCAGTGGTGAAGTAGGTGAATTTTCAGTTTATCAACTGAGAATTCTTGATTTAAGTGCCAAC
>JAYMTT010000101.1:0-20721 GCA_036898025.1 Hypseocharis bilobata
ACAAATTCTAGTATCTGGTTTGTTCGAAAATCTGGTTTGTTCGAAAATCTAGTATCTCGAACAAATTCGAAAATTTCTTGGGTCGATTTGCATTTTTTGAATTTTGTATAATTATTACACATTTCAATCCAATTATGTAGTAGAAAAAGCAGAATGGGATCAATTGTAAGTACAATTTTCATAATTATTAGATTTACTTTGGTAGGGCCTGATATGTGCATTTGAGTGGTGTGATGAGATTTTGATTTTTTTAAAATTTAGTTCAAATTTGGTTGGGCCTAAGATCATTTTAAATTCATTTGAACTAGATAGTGTAGTGAAGAATGTGATGAATGGTGTTGCTAATTTAACTTGGATACTAGAAAGATTATGGCACGGTGTGGATTTTTTTATAGTTCGAGTTGTCAGCTTGCCTATAAGAGGTATGCCTGCGTAATGCATTTGCAGAATTAGGCATGGAGTCTAGGGTTCTTTGAAGCGTGCTGTGGCTTTGCAGTAAAAGCTAAGTAACTGGAAGAAATGGAGGTAGAGGTTCTTTGCTGTTTTTCGTGTGGTTGTGCTATGACAGTGGGTTCGGTGACTTATAGTAATGTGACAACTCACTGCTTGTGTTCCATATAGTTTTTGATGGATATGGAATCTTCGAAGTTCAAGTCATTTCAGGAGCAGTATCACTCAGGATGAAGAGGTGCAGTTTGATTGGTTGTTCGCGTGCCTGTTCAGTTCGGGTTTTTTCAGCCCATATAGAAAATGATCTTTATTTTATTAGGAGTGTGGT
This sequence comes from Hypseocharis bilobata, assembly GCA_036898025.1. Taxonomy (NCBI): domain Eukaryota; kingdom Viridiplantae; phylum Streptophyta; class Magnoliopsida; order Geraniales; family Geraniaceae; genus Hypseocharis; species Hypseocharis bilobata. The sequence goes on from JAYMTT010000101.1 coordinate 779, forward strand.
TAAGGGAATTTTAGGTGATATTCTATATCGAGATTCCGGGTAATAGAGTTAAAGAGGAGAGTGTGATGTCAGCTAACTGTTTTCTGCTTTGGACGCCTTACATTGACGGAAGCCACAAGCATCAGTATGTAATATAACGAGCTAGGGTTCTTGCTTTTACAAAAAAAATATCTATTATGTTTCTTCCTGGACCTTGATCATTGTTATTAATGTAATTATGCGTAGAACTTCACCGCCATTTTGATACATGCAAAAGTTTTATGACCACTAAATTTGATCTTTCATCCTTCTTTTTGTGTTTATATCTTCATGATACTTCTTCAATAGTCCTCGTAAAATACTTAAATAGTTGTGTCAGCTGTGATAAAATTGACTAGATACATGTTAGGGGTTTACTATCCAGTGTCGATTCCCCTTCCTCAGAATAAATGCATCCTATTTTTGGGAAAAATGCCTTTTAAAATCCATCACAATATAGTATTAATTGCTTACTAATTATAGCATGTCATTATTGTAAGGAAATCTTTTGTGGTTGGAGATGTGAATTTTATCAATTCATGGTGCCCTTTTGATAAATTTTGCCTCTTTTTTTCTAAGCATAGTCAATGTGCAACGTACTAAAACTTCGCATCAGGCGTAGCATTTATTTATTCTATTAAAATTTTTGTTTTTTGCATATCTGACGTAGTCATTTGTTTTCAGGCTGGCCCAGTTAACATTATTGTAGGTTCTCATGTATGGGTCGAAGACCCGAAGTTGGCATGGGTTGATGGAGAAGTTTCTCGAATCAATGGTGAAGAAGTTCATGTTCATACCACAGATGGGAAAGCAGTGAGTGAAACTAGCTTATGTATTATTTTATATCCCATGAATGTAGCAGCATGTTTCTGACAGACATTTACGCCGTAATAAATTCAGCAATGTGATTTTAGTTTCTTGGTTTTAAGGCAAATGAGATCTCACAATTTTTTTTTATTTAGGAGTTGTTCTGTAACTTCTGTCATTATTTCACCTACAGTTTATTTAGTTGTATGAAAGTGGAAAAATTGAAGTTTACATGTATTTATCCCAGTTTTTTTTCTCCTTAAATGTTTAACCATTATCAAATTTGTGATTTTACACTTTTATGAACAACTATTTGCAGGTTGTCACAACTATCTCAAAGGTACATCCCAAAGATACTGAAGCTCCACCTGGAGGTGTAGATGATATGACAAAGCTTTCGTATTTGCATGAACCTGGAGTTCTCCATAACTTGGCTATGAGATATGAACTTAATGAAATCTATGTAAGATGGTTAAAATTTCTAATTCATAGTCTTATGTGTTGGGGGTAGATTTCAATTAAGGTTGCATATTATCTTATGGTATTACTTCAATTTCTTCCTCAGACGTACACTGGAAATATCCTGATTGCAGTAAACCCGTTTCAAAGATTACCACATCTATATGATACTCACATGATGCAACAATACAAAGGTGCTGCATTTGGGGAGCTAAGCCCTCATGTATTTGCAGTCGCTGATGTTGCATACAGGTAAGTTCTATTTGTTCTTTAAGATCTTTCTCTTCTTCTTTTATTTTGTTCTTACCGATTTTTACATTAATTTGAAATAGGGCGATGATCAATGAGGGAAAGAGCAACTCAATTCTGGTTAGTGGAGAAAGTGGTGCTGGTAAGACCGAGACAACAAAGATGCTCATGCGATACCTTGCATACATGGGTGGTCGATCTGGAGTAGAAGGTCGGACAGTCGAACAACAAGTTCTAGAAGTGAGATAAATCTCTCTCTCTCTCTCTCTTTCATAAATTTTTAAGCTTACAACTGTAGCTCCTACATTTTGTTATTGACCTGATTTTTTTCCCTCAATGCTTAATTTTACAGTCCAATCCAGTTCTTGAAGCATTTGGCAATGCTAAAACTGTTAGGAATAACAACTCAAGGTCAGTATTTATTCACCATAGCCTTTCCATGACCTGTGTTTTTCTGCAATCTAGGAGTTACGAGGTGAAATGAGCTATGTTCTTAGCTCACCATTTCTATGGCGTAGTGAGATTGTAAGGTTTTAATGAAAAATTGGTCCTTGTCACTTGTTGGAACAATATTAGGATAAAAACATGGAAGTGAACCAGATGGACCAAGGACTGGTTCACATTTCAAATATGCAAATTGGTTGGTCTATTTCAGTTGTAAATAAAATTTCTTCAGCCTACATCTTTTGATATATTATTTTTCTTAATGACTTATTATTATGGCTTAGAGATTGATTTTATGAGTTCACTGCAAGGAGCTTATTTCACTTTCTTTGTGTTTTCATCTTTGGCCCCACAATGCAGTCGTTTTGGTAAATTTGTAGAGATCCAATTTGACAAAAATGGGAGGATATCTGGGGCAGCAGTAAGAACTTATTTACTTGAAAGGTCTCGTGTCTGCCAAATTTCAGATCCTGAAAGAAACTATCATTGCTTTTACCTTGTTTGTGCAGCTCCACCTGAGGTAATTATGCTGAAATTTGGTATCAAAATGTACCAACCGTTTTATGCTAATGTTAAGCTAATTTTGAACCGCATATGTAATGAGGAATGACAATGTATTATGGCTGTGGTACATGTTTAGGATCTAGAGAAGTATAAGCTGGCAAGCCCTAAATCATACCATTACTTAAATCAATCCAAATGCTATGATCTGGATGGAGTCAGTGATGCAGAAGAATATCTGGCAACCAGAAGGGCTATGGATGTAGTTGGAATCAGTGAGGAAGAGCAGGTCAGTCATCAGTAGTTCCAAGAAATACTGTTTGCTTCCTCTGCATTCAGATTCTTGATGATAAATTATTCTTCTCAGGAGGCAATTTTTAGGGTGGTTGCTGCAATTCTGCATATTGGAAATATTGAATTTGCAAAGGGGAAGGAAATTGACTCTTCTGTCCTCAAGGATGAGAAGTCCAGGTTCCATCTTAATACGGCAGCTGAGCTGCTAAGGTACATTTCGTACGTTCCTTTCTGCATAAGAGATGCACTCTTTTATGCATAGTTGTGTGTGGGAATATTATTCCTTTTTTAATCTTTGTGTACTACAGGTGTGATGCCAAGGGCTTGGAAGATGCGCTGATTAAGCGTGTAATGGTAACACCGGAAGAGATTATTACAAGAACCCTTGATCCTGTTGCTGCACTGGTTAGCAGGGATGGCTTAGCTAAAACCATTTATTCTCGCTTGTTTGATTGGTAAAGTAACCTCTTTATCCAAGCTGCCAGCGTGTCCATGTCTATGCTCACATGATGTTCATCTGACTCAGTTTACCATGATTTGGGTCATGTTTGTTCAACTTTTGTAGTTCTAACAAGCTGTCCTTCAATGCATACAGGCTTGTTAATAAAATTAACATTTCGATTGGTCAAGATCCAAACTCAAAATCTTTAATTGGAGTACTTGATATCTATGGTTTTGAGAGTTTCAAGCACAATAGGTAAGTCCTCAACTTTAAATATCATTTGCATTTTACTCCCTCCATCTCACTTTAACTGTCTTACTTTCCTAAAAGAGTTGTCCAACAAGAACTGTCAACTTTCCTTTTTAATAACAACTTAGACTCTAATTTTCCAATGATATCCCTTAAGTAGTTAGTTGTAACAACTTAAAAGTTTGTCACAAGGGTAGAAAGTGGAAAGTGAAGCACTAACAAACTTATCCTTAATCTTTGCTAAAAGTAAAACATGTCAGTTAAAGTGGGACGGAGGGAGTAATACTTAGCCTCTCAGCTGACTTATTTTTGTATCAAATAGTTTTGAGCAGTTCTATATCAATTTTACAAATGAGAAGCTGCAACAACATTTCAATCAGGTTTGGTGATTTGGTTTAGTTATTCTTCGTCATATTGTATACACTACGTTCGGCCTAGCTTAATAATTATGATTCATTGTGTGTTTGCAGCATGTTTTTAAAATGGAACAAGAAGAATATACAAAAGAAGAAATCAATTGGAGCTACATTGAGTTTGTTGACAACCAAGATGTGTTGGATCTGATTGAGAAGGTATTTCTTGTTGCTAGCTGCACCTCTGTTTTCTAAGAATAATTGTATGATGAGTATCACTTGCTTGAATTTGTATAACCATGAAACTTGTATGCCATTTCAGTACTTTATTATCAATTAAGGCAGATTTCTATTGATGGATGATTCCTTATTACAACTAACTTATCCAATCTTCTGCAGAAACCTGGAGGAATTATTGCACTTTTAGATGAAGCCTGGTATGGTCAGACATTTCGTTTTGCTTTTTCCATCATTGCGTCCAAATGTTAATATTATACGAATTCCTATTTCTACTGTGGAGCTTAACTATACTCACACTTACAGTTCCACACTCGTGGCATTCTGCAATATATCATGTGCAGAATACCATGTGTGCTACTAATCATGCTTGTATGCTTTACATTCTTTCTTTTTCTGGACTCACATTTCTTTGTTTCTACACAGCATGTTTCCTAAGTCCACACATGAAACGTTTGCTCAGAAATTGTATCAGACGTTGAAGAACAACAAGCGGTTTATTAAGCCTAAGCTCTCTCGTACTAGTTTTACTATATCTCACTATGCAGGGGAGGTAATTATATTTACATGAAAAATATGTACATGTTTATTTGTGTTCTTTCCTCAATTCAGTATTATAATATTTCGTAAATGTATTTATATTCCTTTCCAGGTAACTTATCTGGCTGATCAGTTTCTTGACAAGAATAAAGATTATGTTGTGGCAGAACATCAAGATCTTTTGACAGTCTCCAAGTGCTCCTTTGTGGCAGGTCTTTTTCCTCCACTTCCCGTCGAATCATCAAAGTCATCCAAATTTTCTTCTATTGGGTCACGCTTTAAGGTATTATTGGCTCACTTTCTGACCTCCCTTAAGTCGACAATTAAGGTATCGGTGTAAACTAACTTGTTTTGTGGAAGGTGGTTGATCCTGTTGTAGGATGTATAGAAAGAAACATACAATTTTATTATTGCCAATGGCAATGTGAGAACAGCAAGAAAGCAAAAGTGCAATCCTTGAATAATAATGTATACTCTCTGTCATGTAGTTGGACAACCTTGACAAGCCCAAATATCTGACTGCTTCCACTCTGATAATTTATAATTATAAAAGCTAACTGATAAGCCTGCGACTCTGAATTTGTTTAGAAACTAAAGCAAGGGCAGATTGCTGGAATAGCATAATCAATGAAGATTCCAAATGGTAAATCAAGTAAATAAAACTTCCACCTTAATCAGACTACTCGAATACTGAATAGAATTCCATGTACTTGGTCATGAGAGTTAAGTTTTGCTCAGCTGGCATGCTACAATTCCGTTCATTAAACACTTTATATTCCTTTCTTATAGATATGCTACATTATTACTAGGTGGATGTTCTTGTAAAAACAGTTCTGGGAATGCACTTATATGCATGGAGCTCCATTCATGCTAAACATCTAGACTAAGTAGCTTCATATAAAGCTAGTTATATTCCTTTCTCAGATTTGTTGAGGTAGTTTGTCTTCTGTCGACTCTGATATTTGTCTTCAACACTGCAGCTACAACTTCAATCTTTGATGGAGACCTTGAGTTCAACAGAACCTCACTATATCAGATGCGTTAAGCCAAATAATGTTCTCAAGCCTGCCATTTTTGAGAACTTCAACGTTATCCAACAATTACGATGTGGTGTGAGTATAATTTGGTCTTATCCCATGCTCTCACTTTTTTTTATTTTCCTCTTTTTTCCTTTTGTCGTGCTTCATTTAATTTGGCGATCTATAAAAACTGAACGTCCTTGGTTTCTGCTCCTATCCATTCTTATAATATCTCATATACATTTTTTATATTGTAGGGTGTTCTTGAGGCAATTAGGATCAGCTGTGCAGGGTATCCCACGAGACGGACATTTTATGAGTTTCTTCTACGTTTTGGTGTTCTCGCACCAGAAGTTTTAGAGGGAAAGTATGTCTCGCATTCTTCTTCGTCTATTTATTTTTTCAGCTTCTATGAACATTATTTTATTATTTTACCCTTCTAGTTTTAAATTTATTTTTCCTGTGCTGCTTCTTATTGGTCTTATAACTCTTATAACTTCTTCCTATGCAGCTATGATGACAAGGTTGCATGCCAAATGATTCTGGATAAAATGGGATTGAAAGGTTATCAGGTAGTTCAAATACATGTTTGTAACTATGTATCCTGGTCTTGCTACTTGGAAATAGAAATGGGGTTGGTTTGAGGTATTAAGGCACCACCTGCTTGTGTCTGCTAGAGGGATATAGCTTAAATTTCTGTCCTGAATCAGCATTACAACAGCTTACTGTTGAAATCTTTTTAGTTTTAACCTAACATTTTGGGATGTGAGTTGAGTAGTTCTCTAAAAGACATTCATTTTTTTACAAGTAGGCTATCCCAGTTGGTAAACATATTCCTGGTTATAGCTTTGAAATCTACAATGTGACTGGTGTCTTCTGGTAGAGACAGACAGGCATTTCAAGGTCAAGTAACTAGGACCAAACACTGCCCCTGAACCTTTTGCACTTTAGGTGGCATGTTGCCATCCCTGTCATTAACCTGGTTTGATTGGGTGGAGTACCAACTGACCCTACCCATTGCCATTTATGGTTATAGAGGAGGTTTGGCTCGGGATTCTGGCCTATCTCCAATTCTTTCTATCTAGTAGTTACAACATGAGCAGAACTTGCTAGTTGCAACTTCTGAATTCTCTAATTTCTATTTATTTGATAATGATGTTTGACATACTGTGCAAGTGTTTTTCATTCTTTTATTAATTTTCTTCGGGGTTGTTTATAATGTCAGAGAAATTCTGTCAACATGGTTGCCTTTGCAGATGGGTAAAACAAAGGTCTTCCTACGAGCTGGTCAGATGGCTGAGTTGGATGCAAGAAGAGCAGAGGTTCTTGGGAATGCAGCTAAAACCATTCAAAGGCTAATGCGTACGTGTATTGCACGCAAGAAGTTCATTGCAATGCGTAAAGCTGCTATTAAGTGGCAATCACATTGGCGAGGTATCTCCATAAGTTTATCATGTCCCGGGTTCCTAAAATATTTAATTCACCTTTAGTGTGAAATGAACTTGTACAGTATATTATGAAACTACTGAATTTGTTTTCTTTGAGATTTTAGAAAGGAACTATTTAGTTAATCATATTCTAAGAAATTTTACTTTTAGGATTATATTCTGATCCAAGTTATGATCCTTTTCTCTGTTTTCATTTGATTAGGTAAACTGGCTTGCAAACTATTTGAGCAGTTGCGACGGGAAGCTGCGGCAATGAAAATTCAGAAGAATTTCCGGCGATACGTTGCCAGGAAATCCTACTTGACAGTACGGTTGTCTGCAATCACATTGCAGACTGGGCTAAGGACAATGACTGCTCGCAATGAATTCAGATTCAGAAAGCAAACTAAGGCAGCGGTTATTATCCAGGTCCTATTGCCATTCCTCTTCTGATCATGTTGTACTAGAATTTAGAAAAGGACATATGCAACTTTTACATGCAAGTTGTAAAGTTTGTTGCTCTGATGCATAACATGCATGTTGCCTGTTTACATAGAACTTGATTTTTAGGATTGTATTATGTGACTTACCTTTTTGTCATGGCTTGTAGGCTCGTTTACGTTGCCACATAGCATATTCTTATTATAAGAGTCTCCAGAAGGCTGCAATTGTTTCACAATGTGGTTGGAGGAGAAGGGTTGCTCGAAGAGAACTCAGAAAACTCAAAATGGTTTGATCACATTCCTAGATATGGTTTTTGTTTATATTAATGTAATGCTCCATCATTGCATTTAAGGAATAAATTCTGGCAGTAACCAATGAGTATAAAATGTAATTCATTCAGGCTGCAAAAGAAACAGGGGCCCTGAAAGAAATGAAAGACAAACTAGAAAAGCGCGTGGAAGAACTTACATGGCGTTTGCAGTTGGAGAAGCGATTAAGGGTAGAAATTTTAGAAACTTGTATGTTGTGGTCTTTCTAAGATAACATGCACTGCAATTTACATGCACCTACATTGTCTGTTCATCAATTGCAGACTGATCTGGAAGAGGAGAAGGCCCAAGAAATTGCTAAGTTACAGGATGCTTTACATGCAATGCAAAAACAAGTTGAGGAAGCAAACAGTATGGTTATCAAAGAACGGGAGGCCGCTCGGAAAGCCATTGAAGAAGCACCTCCAGTTATTAAGGAGACTCCTGTATTAATTCAAGACACAGAAAAAATCAATTCATTAACAGCTGAGGTTGAGAGTTTGAAGGTAGGCTAATGGATAATTGTGGTCAAGTTACACTGATATGTATATTCTTTTCCAGCCAGTCTTGCCCATGATCTTAATTTATGGATAATATATAAATTAGAGAAGGGTTTCCTTAATTTATTTATTATATTCTAACACTCCATCTCGTATGTGGGCTCCATTAACTTCTCCTTAGGTAGCCTTAACACATGGCTTGACAATTTATGTAATAGATGGGGGTAGCTTTGAAAACTTATGTTTTGATTGGGGCTAGCTTGGTGATTCAAACCAAGATCTTTGCTCTGCTACCATGTCAACTTTCCAACTCAAAAGGTTAAGCTATTAGGTGTTGTGTCTCAACAATTATATGAAGCACGACTGGGCCTAGCATCCAACCATGTTAATTTGACTTTGCAAGATATAAATGAATCTAAATGATGGTTGTAGTCCTGGGAGAAATTCACTGAAGTATCAATGTGTATCATGCACCCCCTTTTCCATATAATAATGTCCATATCCTCCCAAAGACAAGTGATTTAGGGTTGTTATCAAGGGGTTGATGCAGATCAAGTCAAATGAACATTCATTCATGTATATTTGTATTTTGCTTGGTGGATTTCCAAGGGCTGGAGTTGGCACATCTTTCAGAATTTCTTGACTTTGTAATTTGCATGACATGGTTATGCAGATGAACATTGACATGCTAGAGATTAAGATATATGCAAATGCTGTCTGCTAAACTTGACTAGATAGAGCTATCTGGAATTATATGCTTGTAATCATCAGAATTTAAACAGATGCACACTTCATTCTACAATATTTTTGAATATCATGCTGAGCTTCTATTACTATGCAGGCTTTGTTGCTCTCAGAAAGACAGGCAGCTGAGGAGGCCCGGAAATCTGCTATAGATGCTGATGCCAGAAACCTAGAGCTGGGTAAGAAACTCGAAGATGCAGAGGGAAAGGTGGATCAGCTCCAGGAATCAGTTCAGAGGTTTGTTGATGTCTTCTAAATGTGGAACTGTTCAAAGTTAAATTACTTATTTGTGATGATTGCATCAAACCATTTTGTTCATAATAGTTGGTTCATTTTCTATAAATCAGGCTAGAAGAGAAACTTTCAAATACAGAGTCAGAGAATCAAGTACTTCGTCAGCAAGCACTCACAATGTCACCAACTGGAAAATCCTTATCTGGACGACCAAAGACAGTTATTCTACAGGTACCACAGAAACTTTTCACTATACATTATGTATCCCTTTCAATATAGCATACGAGTACTCTGAATTACGTATTAAGTAGAAGCTCTCTGAATTATGTATTAAGTGTTCATGATAAATTTGCAGAGGACACCAGAGAATGGGAATGTTCTAAATGGAGAAACGAGGGTTGCATTGGTGAGGAGACATCATTGCTTTTGATGAATGTAGATTGGCAAATTTTGTTGGGTTAGAAATGAGTTATAGATGTACTGCTTTCTCACTGTTTTATTTTTCAGGGCATGTCTCATGCTATATCAAATGTCCGTGAGCCTGAATCGGAGGAGAAACCGCAGAAATCTCTCAACGAAAAGCAGCAGGTAAGCAGGCAATGATATGTTTTAACTATTCATATCCTTGATGGCATTGTGAACATGCGAAATACTTTGTTTGACCATGCATTCAGGGTTTAATTTATTTATATTTCCATGCTTGTAAATGTTCGTTTATCTTTCTAATTTGTTTGTTGGTTCAGGAGAACCAGGATCTGCTGATCAAATGTATATCGCAAAACTTAGGTTTCTCGGGGGGCAAACCAGTTGCTGCTTGTGTCATATACAAATGCCTTCTTCAATGGAGGTCATTTGAAGTTGAAAGGACTAGTGTTTTTGACCGTGTCATTCAAACAATAGCTTCAGCCATAGAGGTAGGTTATGCCTTTTGGTCTCAAAGATTTCTCTCTTTCAATGCCCATTGTATTTGAATCAACTTGCACATGTTCTCAACATTTTGGCGATATTTACTGATTTTGGCAACTCATATGTCATTGAAGGTCCAGGATAATAATGATGCGTTAGCCTACTGGCTATCTAATACATCCACGTTATTGTTGCTGCTCCAACACACCCTGAAAGCTAGTGGAGCAGCTAGCTTGACACCACAACGGCGTAGAGCAGCATCAGCTTCTCTTTTTGGGAGGATGTCTCAAGTATGTAGCAAGAACTTGTATGAAAACCTAGTCCTAGCATTTTATTATTTTGTGCATTTTCTTAATCTCCTCCTTTATGTGAACTACAGGGGCTACGGGCCTCTCCTCAGAGTGCCGGGCTTTCATTTTTCAACGGTCGAGCACTTGGCAGGCTGGATGATTTACGGCAAGTTGAGGCCAAATATCCAGCATTGCTGTTTAAACAGCAGCTGACCGCCTTCCTTGAGAAGATATATGGAATGATTAGAGACAGTCTTAAAAAAGAGATCTCCCCATTGCTTGGGTTATGTATTCAGGTATCTGCCAAGTTATTTTATCATAAAACATCGTTGTTTTTATTTTATCTTGAAGGTAAAATTAACTAGGACTCCAGATTAATGAGCAATAACAGAAAAATTCTGATAGTAACGTGTTTCACAATATTTTGCGTCTAGTAATATAAGAAAAACAGAATATCCTCTGCATCTGCATACCTCTAGTGTAACAGGTCAGAATTAATCCTCTTTACCCCTTCGTTGAAGAACTCTGATTTTATTTGTTCATTGAAAAGCTCAAACCCACTTGTAATATTAGAAAATCAAGAATCATAGAGCAAGCTATTAGATTGACTCTTTCAAAAGCCAAAGGCTGTTGACCAAGGAAAGAAAATTTCAACCTTCTTCCATCTCCCGTGGATCCTATACTCTAAAATTGCCATAATCCTTGCAGAGAGGTCTCCGAACATATAGCACTTATTGCTGGGTCCCAATACAGGAGGACCCTATGTGATTCATTTTCTGTTTGCCCCTCTCCTTAATAATGCTAAAGCTCTGAACAAGTAGCATGGCAAGTCTAAATCTTATATGTATGCAACACAGGCACCCAAGACATCGCGAGCAAGTTTGGTGAAGGGACGCGCCCAAGCTAATGCCGTTGCTCAGCAAGCTTTAATTGCTCATTGGCAAAGTATTGTGAAAAGTTTGAACAATTATTTGGAGACAATGAAAGCAAACCATGTGAGTTCTGAAGTTTGACATAGGATGTCAAAAGTTCTGATATTTCTTTAAGGATCAATATCATTCTCTTATGTGTTCTGGCTTTACAGGTACCCCCATTCTTAGTCCGTAAAATTTTCACTCAGATATTTTCATTCATCAATGTTCAGCTATTCAACAGGTAAGTGTGTTGTACTCTCTCTCTCTCTCTCTCTCGGATGTTACATGGCATTTATTTGTTTCTTTCTGCAGTCTTCTATTGCGGCGTGAATGTTGCTCATTCAGTAATGGGGAGTATGTTAAAGCTGGGTTGGCTGAATTAGAACAGTGGTGCTGCTACGCAACTGAGGAAGTGAGCACCAAAATATCGTGTTTGTTCTGAACTCCCTATGATTTCTGTACGTCTATCCTGACTACTCTTGTGTTCAGTATGCAGGCTCATCTTGGGATGAACTGAAGCATATAAGGCAGGCTGTTGGATTCCTAGTAAGATCTTTTTTAACCTTTCCATTTTGGATAACTGTTGTTTTTCATGCATAATTTCCTAACCAACCTTCTTTTGATTTCTTGACAACTCAGGTCATTCATCAAAAGCCCAAAAAGACCTTGAATGAAATAACAAAAGAGCTTTGCCCGGTTAGTGCTTGTCATTTGAGGTCCCATTATATTGGATTTCACTTTACTGCAATCTCCTTTCTCATTTTATATTCATTTCTAATATACTTTTGCTTACCACTTCTTCAGGTGCTTAGCATACAACAGTTGTACAGGATCAGCACGATGTACTGGGATGACAAGTATGGCACGCACAGTGTTTCTTCAGATGTAAGTGAACTGGTGTCGCATATTCCAGTTTGTATGCCCTAGAAAATAATGCTATATTTCCTAATCTCCTTGTTTTGGTGTCCAGAAATTTATTTTTGCAGATGTATAACTTTGTGGCAAGTTCCATTCTTAAACCAATCTTTGGCGTTTCAGGTTATCTCAAGTATGAGAGTTATGATGACTGAGGACTCCAACAATGCTATTAGCAGTTCTTTCCTGCTGGACGATGACTCAAGGTACCCTCTATGTTTCTTGACTGTTGCGTTGCGTATCTTTGTTCCGTATCATCCAAAACAGAATTTTCGAACTATTTACATTTTAAAAATCAATGCAGCATTCCATTCTCTCTGGATGACATCTCCAAGTCAATGGAAAAAGTAGACATAACCGATGTTGACCCTCCCCAGTTAATTCGTGAAAACTCGGGATTTGGGTTTTTGCTTCCGAGACCTGAATGATCGTTCATGATCACAATCTGCAGTAATCAAGTCTTGTTGTCATGTGTCTGCAGGACCCAGCCCCTCTCTTATCGTGCTCAAACATGTGCATACAATGTTTTTGTCTGTGACCATCCATCCATGTGTATAATATATGTTCCATTAACCCAGGCAACTCATATTTGTTTGATGTCTGGGTCAATTCATTTTCCCTCCTCACGTTTTGTCAACGTGAAGGTATATTTTTTAGAGGCCATACAGCTATTAGTGTGTTAATATGAAACTACAGGAACGGAGCGCTGGTGTGAAGTTTCTGTCCGGGCCTGCAATTGGCTTCTTTTATATTTGTTGTTTTTGGGTCGTTTTAGTGGTTTTTGAGTGTAATTGATAACATCATTTTCGCTCTACAGGCGCCACATTTTGTTGTATGTGGAAGCAATTTGTATTAAATTAAATGTAATGTAATATTCAATTTTTTCTTTTGAAAAGAACAGTTGGAATCCTGAACTACATATAGAAAATTTAGTCTCTTGGCTCATATTTTTCATGCCTGATACGCACCATATTGGTTAATGAATAGTCGAATTTGAAGGTTAAAATTTACTTAAAACCACAATACCATCATTCATGACTATAAAAGTTAGTGAAGTGACAACTACTTAATGCTGGGCAAGTCAGACTTTAGACTTTAGACAGACAGCAAATTAGGCTGTTAGCTTTACGCACTTGGTAGCATTTGGATTAATTTATTTGAGAATAAGAATGAAAATGAAAAATTATAAGAATCAAAAATGAAAATCACTGGGTGATATTTAGATTAGAAAAAATGTACTCTCATTCGATAATTCTCATTCCATTCCTTTAATTCAATTTGATAATTCTTATTCCGTCTTTAATTCAATTTCATTCCTTCGGCGGAATTATTTTATTACATTAGCATAATAACGTAATGCGATTGTGCACTAATACATTATATATAGACAATTTATCCAATAGAATCTGAAGTGGACGATTTATTCAATAGAACCCCTCAAGCCTTCAAATTCACAAGAGTGAGTGAGTAATGCAATAGCTAAATTTTCCATGCATCATCCATTTATTGGCGAGCTCACTACATCAACATGACAACGTGGTACGGGCTTCCTCGTAAGGAGGGATGAATGGAATTTCATTTTAATTTTTCAAATTATATATAAGACAAAATCGTTCATCACATAATTTTTCATTCACATTTTCATTCATATCCAAGCAAACTAATCCAAACACTACATAATTCATCTACAAGTCAAACAATTTAAATTGCAGAGCAAAATACATTTACAGACAAACCTAAAGCAACTTAACGTTGCACATTCGTCAAAATTGACATCTAGCAAGTCCAACTTCGAACTTTACCAGTTGAGGTCAGAGTCTCTATCTCTGGGTCATTCAACCATCATTGAGCAGAGTCAACTCCACATAGCATCGTTTGAGACCCATCTAAGTTAACTAAGAATCTTCACCGACTTATGGAACAAACACAAGCATTATGTGTTAAAGCAACTGATCTCAGGCACATAAAACAAGTTACAAGGTATGGACTATAATGGCTATTAATACACAATGTCAGGACTGGCAAGGCTCGGAAGAAGTATTGGACTTCATTGAATTTTCCACCGTAACTGGCGACTGATCTGGCTGAGTATGTACTGGCTGTATTTCTGATTTCTTCTTCTCCTTGAGAATCACCTGCCTAGGCATCACTTCTAGCAAAAAGCTTCCTCCATTCCATACAGCAGCTGAAACCTTGAGTATTTGAAAAATCGCATGCAGTTCATATGACAAGAAGATAGGGACTGTGAGTGCCATGGTAGCCACAGTAAATATCGCTTGGAACAGAATGTACATGAACATGCGATTCTGATCCCCAAGTAAACCACTTAAACGCCACCATAGATTGTTTGCTTTCTGAGCTTTTTTTGAGAGTTCCCTACAAAAATTAAGGCAAAAAGGATTTACCAGAAAATGAAAACAGATGGCAACAAATTAATAACCAATATTACAGATTACAGTGTGTGTGAGAGAGAGAGAGAGAGAGAGGGAGAGAGAGGAAAACCTGTAAGAAGTCATTACTTCAGGATCTCTCAGTAACCTCTGTCGACGTAGAACATTAACAATGAGAAAATACAGAATCTGCCAGAGGGTGTATGCAACTAAAGGAACCAGAAACAGCCATGTCCAGAGATAGGTTTTGCCTTCCACATAAGGCCATGAAGCTCTGCGCAAAGTTCCTTCAGGATGCATAGCTGCGAAGGTTGTCGGGTTCCACCATCTAATGGTGAAAAATACTATCCCTGGGAAAGAAAAAAAAAATCTTGTTCAGATACCATTACTTGACCAAGAGTTCTACTAGAAAACAAAAATGCTGTCTACATCTCTTACAGGGGCCGAGTACAGAGTTAATGATAATTGCTTATGGAAGCTTTGTGCATCCTCAACTTCCAAATATTAGACTTCCCTGTACTTTGAGCAATGCTATATCCTTATTAACAGGATTAAACTCCTCAGGTATGGTTTTTAGGTTGGACAACAGGCTAAGCATGTTTTATATGCAACCTGCATGACCCTTTGAAAGTTTGAACACTACAAGAATGTGACCGGCTTCATGCAGATAGTTAGTAACAAAATCAGTAATACAGGTTAATTTGTTCATCATGTGTTCCTTGTATTTTGATGGTGTCATCAACCAAACATCAAATGTGTGTGCATGACAAAAGCAGTTCAACTTACTTTTGCAAGAAAAATGTAAGAACCAAAAAAGGGCAAAAATTAGGACACCAAGCTGTTATCCTCTCAACAAGAGGGTAAGCCATAGGCAAAATGATTGACTATCATAAGATTGCACGAGGCACTAAGCTGATAAAGCACTATTCATGAAGCCAGTCATATCTGTAAACTGATTACTTAAAAAGTTATTTAAGATGCAGGTAGTAAGACTCGGGAAGTCGACAGCTCTAATAAATTCCATCAACTTGGGAGAAGACTTTTGAACAATATTTCTAGTTAAGAAAAATCCAATTTATCCAGATATGCTTATCTATTAGGTAATTTAAACAGACCTGATAGAGGCTAGAAAGAGTCTGCCTAGAAAGCTCCCTAATTGAACACGTCAAGGGAAGAAAATTCTCATAACATACATGTCACCAAAATTTTGCAAGTCCATAACTTTGTTCAATAAACTAATGCAACCAATAACCAGAGTTATGTTAAGATCAATTACAGACTACTTTCGTGTCGAAAGTACTCTGCTAGAGAATCATAATAAGATCATTAATAGCCTAAACTGTTAGTACACACACACACACACACATAAACTATTAAGATAATTGAATTTAGTATATTGTGACTAAAGGTTAATAACATCTATAGGTTTAGTGGTTGAAACAGCTTGAGGAAAAGGGTCTAGTGGTCTCAAATAGAACAATAACAAGTCAGGTTAACTAAGAACATATCTCAGTGGTTTCGGGACTTAGGGGAGCTAAGTTATTGAACAATGAAAGGGATATTTTAAAATTGTCAAACAAGGTCACAGAATAAAGAGGAGGATAACAGACAATTTAGTTGGAGTGAAAAGAACTGTATGCACCTAGAGTCAGAATTGTATAACAATCTCAAAGTGTATATTGCTATAAAGTTCTCCAATCATTATTCATCAACCTTATATATAGGCCAGTAAATATGCTTAATTATGCTTTTAACTTAATATAACTCCAATACTCTGTTAGGCACCAAAATTTGGGCTTGTTAACCTGGTATGCCTTGTAAAATGGTCACTGAAATGCACATGCATTCTTTGTTCAACCAACCTAACAGTGTCATACTCAGGGTACACAATGCAACAAACTGGAAGCTATAAATATCATACCATTGCAGTTGAAACTATAAAGGACCAAATAGAAACATATCCCACCGAAACTTTTAGTGCAGTGGGGGCAGTTTGCCCCCACTAACCTCATTCTAGATCCACCAGTGGCCCCAAGTCTGGTCACTGATTAACAAGTCTGCACTTATGAGGGAAAGCAAATAATACAGATCTAATTAGCCAGAACAGTCGAAACCTAACCAAGGTAGGCATGAAAATTACTGTGACAGTTTAAATAAATTCATAGATAACCAGTAATTTAAGAAAATAAGCTTTGAAGTTAGGAAGTTCCAGTGTTCACATCTCTACAGGCATTCACAAAACAAGATGCAAAACTTGACTGATGCTTGAAATTTACATTTAGAAAAAGGTAGATCCAGATACAGAAGAAGGCCAAACTCACCAGGTAAAAGATGTATCAAAACACTAACAATTTTGTCAACTGAGCTGAAAACCAAGCTACAACGCCAAACGATCAATGCCCATGCCAATGGCCCCTATCGTAGTTATCAAAAGAGTCAAAACAAGGACATAGCAAATCATTCACTTATAAAAAGGTGCTTTGGCTATTTGCTTACCTCAGCAAAAGAGAAGCAAACCATGAAAAGCTTCTCATCTTTTGGATATAAAAGAAGATCGATCAAGAAGATTGTATTTGCATAGTAGCAAAAATCCTGAGACACAAACAGGACAACAAAATGTCACTTCATTTCTGATTTCTCATCCTAATAATTCATTAAATTAAGCTAAGATGTAAAAGCTTGAGATTTGAACAATCCAAATTCTTAAAGGGTGCGGTTAAATTGACAAAGCTTCCACCAAGTTTCAATTACCCATGTCAATAGTACTGTCGTTTCATATCAAACGCATAGAAAACTATGTGAACTAATTATATGTACACTTGGAAACAACAAGATAGTAAGAATACTTGCAATTACCATATTCTTTTTGTATACATTTTCTCTCTTAGCATCTGATATCCACTTTACTAAATGACAATAAGGCACCATTGTAATTTCCATTGAAGCTTTAGCTAAAACAACATATTATGTGATATATTAAGCCTAAATGCCCCATGCTGCAACCTGTATCTAGTTTGGTTTTCTCCATATCCTTGAAAGACCATTCAAGTTGAGCCATGACTTCCAACTGGTGGCACTTACATATGTGGCTCACCTTTCATATGGAAAAAACTACCTTAAATGTTTTACGCTTATTTAGAATATGAGCTATTCCCCACCCACACCAACCCATCCGCCTATGCATAATAAGGATACAATTAATTTACCATTATCAGATCTCAAAACTCTGACCAGATAAATTGGATAAATTTACTTGACAAAAAGCACAAAAAATTAAGAGATAAAAACAAAACTTACCAGTAGATAGTAATGCCACTTTTTGAACCTATAGTATATCCATCGAAGCGGAACAAAGGTGAAATAGAACAGACAGTATACATAAGGAATATCCTGCGGCCCTGATAAAATCAAAATTAACAAAGAAATCAAAAAAAAATTCTCAAATTAAGACTAAACATTATTCAAATTCATTCTAGGAATCAGACTAATTTACTCACTTGCACCCAATAGGAAGCAAAACCCGCCAAAGCCAAGAACTCCCAGCAAATGAGTCACCTAAATACCAATAATAATTCAAACCAAAATTGCACTCAATGAATAAACACAGCAAATGATCAAACACAATATGAACAATCGATACAAAAACATAACAAAAAAATAAAAATAAATAAATAATGGTAAAAGTTCGGATCAAGCCAGAACTACAAACCAAGTAAACCAATAAAAAATTAAAAAAAATTAAAAATTAAAAAAACACACTTTATTGATGAATCTTTCATGTTCCTCTGCTTGTTTAGCGATTTTAACAGCCTGTTTAGACAATATCTCCTTCGTATGAACCGCTTGCTTGGACAACATCTCCTTCGTCTGAGCCACTTTCTGCAAAACAAGAAACACCCAGATCGAAAATGTCAAATAAAATCACAAAGCAGAGCCAAAAAAGCAAACCCAGATCAAATAAAAAAAAAAAATCAACCTCACCTGTGATCGATCCTTGAACCGCTGCTTCACCTTCTGGAACGAATCCCCATTTGAGTCCTCACCGTATTCTTCGTTGTTTGACATTTGTTTCGCTGTTTAACAGAAAAAAAAATACAGAGATGCTAAGAGAAGGATGGAGGAGAGAGGAAGAAGGAAGGTGGTGCCTATATGGAGACACAAATCTGTTACTAAAAAGAAAAAGAAAAAGCTCTCTCTGTGGTCTCTGCTTTCCACAGAATACACACGTAAACGTTGTTAATAAACTTTGGTGTTAGATATAAAAAAAAATTAATTAATTAATTTCTAATTGTGATCACTGATTAATGATTTTTATTGTAATTAATCTGATTAATTTCTAAATCTGCTGTTTAATTTGAGAATGTTCTACACTAATCTGACCGAATCTTCAGTCTTCGCATATTCGTTGCCTGCCCTGCCATCTCCGCGGACCGCGGTACCGTGTTCTATCTTTATCCGCTTGCCGCTTGGACCCAAAAAAAAAATTTCTCTCTCTTTTTTTTTCATTTAAAAGAAATTTATAATTTTTTCTTTTTCTTTTTGAATATATGTGACCGTATGGATATATTATTTTATTATTTAACGGTAAGGCGTTACGATTAATTTGAGATTTCAAATCATTTGCATTTACATATCTGAAAAAGAATAACATATTTAACACACTCGTTAAGAGATTAACATTGAGATAATTTTACAAAAGTGAACATCATCCAACACATTTTTAGACTCCAAGGGATTTCTTAAAATATGAGTGATCACCATCACAAGTTGTTCACAATCACATTGCAGGATGCAATGAATCAAGAATCAATACATTGGCACATTTAAGAGGGATCGACAAAAGTCCACTATTTCTATAAATCAGAGAATCTCATGAAATAAGAGTAACCAGTAACCATCAACACAAACTGTTTACATTCAGGAACCTCAAAGGCAATGTAGAGCATCTAGCAGGCTCAAGGTTTCCATCCTTTGCCAAATGATGGCATAATTAATGACCGTGAGATATAAAATAACTACAAGTCTACAGTGTCACATCTTCAAATTTATATAATCACAGTGGTCATAACATTAAAAGACCTTTCTCTCAAATTTATTTGGTTAAGCTTAGGTGACTTGCATGTAAGATACTAAACGAAACACATAAGTTGACCCCTAATGTCATCTAACTCTTAAAGAAAAATAATTTTACTACTAGTGATTACATATGTTCAAATTAACTTCTTCTTTTTTTAACTACGAGTATCTTCATATCCTTTT
>JAYMTT010000102.1:0-20627 GCA_036898025.1 Hypseocharis bilobata
ACCACAGAGAGATCATGGCTAAGGACTTTGACCCATTATTGTGCAGATTGTTCTACACTTCAGTTCTTCAGACTAGGAGCAGAATGCTGACAAGAGCAGACTTCTTCAATAAATTTCTGCATACTTAAATAAAAAAAGTCAGTACCTTCTAAACTTATGTTTTATGATCATCAAAACCAGAGGGCCAACAATATTCTGCTGACATTGGACAAAAAGGTGTGGCTGAAGTCATGGTCAATATATATATATATATATATATATTACATGAGTGTGTGTATTGTGAGATGAACGATCCACGATCTCCATAAGTTATGTTTGAAAATTTTGATGGCCATTGAGATGGCCTATGGTTAAGAATAAAGGTTGTGAACTGTTAAGAACTTGGTAAGGGTCGAATCCACGGTCAAGTGATTAAAAAAAATATTCACAATTGATCAAGTCGAGAGTAGGCTTTGCTATCATCAGGTTGATCACACACTACAAGAAAAAGAGGCTATTGCTACGGATTTTTCACTAGGAAATAATTTCCATAGCTAATAATCATATTTAGCTACAAAATTAGCAACTAGGTAAGCCCGGTGACAAGGAGAAAAAGTTCGATCCTCTAGCAACTCTTTCTAGTGTTGGGCAGAAGTAGAAGGCTCCCGACTGTCTAAGGAGTTCTTTATCATCGTCTTCACCGCTGACTGATAGCTCGACAGCAAGCTTTAAGCTTAGGCGCAGAGGACGAGCATCTGCCCACATACAATCCACTCTCCCATGTCGCCAGAGAAGAGAGGTCTCGTCTCAAATCTATTGAGAATGTCATCAACCTCATCCCTCTCTAGCTTATTTTCTGCGCAGTCGTCCTCTTGTTCTTCTCCAACCCTGGTACAAACAAATCCATTTACATATATGCTTGCTTGCCCTAGAATTAATTGTGTAGCCTGTTGAATTTATTAACGATCACAATATGATATGGGCATGTATGTAAAAGGTGCATCACATCGTAGTTTGTTGATGGCATTACTCATTTTTTTGCCTTTTTGGTTCTATTATGATCCATAATATCTTTAGCTGAGCATTTTTTTGATTAATTGAAAATGTTCATATTCATTTTCATATGAATTGGCAATCACAAGTTCAGTGAATATCCAGAAATGGGTTGATAAGGAAATTAGAGTTAGATGGATTGAATTGGGTTATTAGGATTTTAGATATGCCCCATTGAGAGCCTAAGTCTCATTTGATAATGTGATAATAGTTTGGGATTCACCGTAATGGCTTCGTTTCATGTTGGAGCTCAACTTGATACCCAAACTCAAACATAGACATTTATGGCAAATCATTGCACCAAGTTTTGGTTTTTGAGTGAAAATTGGTTGTATTGGGCCTGTTGGTAGGAGGACCTTGTCAGGGAAGAGAAAACTACAGTCCCCTTGTATATTTATGATGGTCTTAATCATTCCCTTCATACAGATGCTAGGAGGCATGTGCTCGTTATATAGTTTTGGGGATAGACACTACAGGGAAACCATCAATTAGTAATATTTTGTCATGTTGTTCTTTATATTTCCAATTTATGTGTTACAGTCATAGACATTACATGGTTGTTTAAGTTCAGGAGAAACTAAAGTGCAAATCATATTAATTTGTGGTTGTTTCCTTGTAGAATGAGCGGTAGTAAATATACATAAAAGTGATTTTAATTCTTGGCAGAAGCAGGAGTTGAATATTGACATTATGGCGATGGTACAAGAGCAGCTTGACACCAAATTTTGAGCCGGATTAATTCAATCCTACAAAATAATTGGCATTACAAACCCACAATTTTATTATAATTTTTTTATACAATTATGTTTGTTTCTTAAAGAATTAGTTTGGTTTTGGAGCAAGAAAACAAATATCACACTGAAGTTTAGCTATGTGTGTGTGTTTTTAATTTTATTTATTTATTTATTGAGTCTTATTTTTTTAGAATTTCGGGTTCTTAAGGGACACTTGGTTACTGAAGAGGAAGTGATGAATTTGGTAGCAGAGCAGTTTCTGCACCCAAATTATACAATCCCATTGCTCGGCTGTTTTCGGCCAATAGCCAGAAAGATTGTTGACAGAGCTGTGGCTTTGCTTCGTCTTGTGCCAAATTTGAGGTCCATTTCAGATGATACAAGAGATTCTCATGATGATGATGCAGAAGTTGTTAATATCGTGGAGCACTGTGTTCAAACTGGGAGGGGTTTGAATCTTCATGAGCTTGCTTGCCTGGCCTTCTGTCGTGCCCTTGATTTGGCTCCTTTTTTGTTGGGGTAGGCTCAGCGACACACTCTTACCGACTGCATAGGAAAAACGAACTAATTTGTGGAATGCATTTCTCTGCAATTGTTACAAGCATGCAGCTTTTCCTGCTTTGTAGCTTATATTTATTTAATCTGTTGTGCATATTGTTTGGGCTTTAGCTTCCTGGGAAAGCAAAACTTTCAATTGGGAACAACCTTAGTGAACTAAAGGTAACCCCAAACTGACAGGTGAATGAGAATACTAGGACTTGGTAAAATGTTCCATTGACTTTGGGAAATAGCATCTTCTCGTTTCCAATCTATAGATTTAGATATATGTGTGCTCATATATATATATTATTCTAATTTGCGGTCCTGGAAGCTGTTGGATATGCAAACATTTAACTTGTGGAGCTTTTGTCCTGACGTATATTCTTAGAACTGGCATTGGTTGCATGATGCAGGTCAATACTTGTATATTTTGAATTTGCTCCACCTCCATTTGAGCGCTTTTTGGTGAAAGTAACAGCTCCAGAGCTGTCTGCCAAGGTATTGCAATTTTCTTTTTTAATATTAATAATTCTTGTAAATACCATTTTTGGTGTTTTCCTTAAAATCTCTCCATCATTCAGTGTCTGTCCATTCCCCTCCTCCCCTCTCCCTCTAAATCAGCTTTTGCATATGCAATTTTATCATTGTTAATTTAATGAAGTTGTGGATTCAAATTTGCTTCCTTGATTGTATGCTTTCGTTTCATTTCCCCCCATTATGGAATCAATGCATGGTTGCGAAAGATATATCTTCCCTTGCTAAAACTTCGTTCTTGATGATTTTGTTCCATTTCATGGTAAAGAGTGATCAGTTAATAGTACTTAGTTGGATTGTTATTTTTTGTTTCTCTCAGCATCCTCGGTATTGTGTGTAATATTTTATCTATTGGTGAATGGCCATATGATAAGAAGGTGACCTGGTAACTTCAAACGAAAAATTACCAAAGCCAACCCTGAACCACCACAAAATTGCACTGCGCTCCTTGAACATTTGAATTTAATAGGAAGACCCTCAAACTATTCTCTGATGACAATAGGTTTCTTAGGCAGGCTATTTCATATTTTTATTGAAATATGGTTGCATGACTCCCATATGACACTATGACGGCCCAAGTTAGGATCCAAATTGGTAACATGAGATCCACATGACCTTTAAGATGCAAATTTGGATGTATTTTGTGAAGAGGACACATGTATGTAAAAGCTTTGCAGTCTGGATCATAATTTGGGTTACAAGGTCACGTGGGTCCTCAGTCCTCACGTCATGGTGTAATTAATCTGCGTTCTAATTTGGCTCTAATTGGTGTCATATGGGATTTATGTGTCCATATTCATATTTGGATGGGAATTTGAAATAAACTTTCTCTGGAAGACCTATTGGTCATTTCAAAATACTAAAGGAGTCTGTTCTGCATCTTTCTATTTAAATTAAATGTTCTAGGAGTGACGTGAATTCAAGTGGTAGTTTAGGGATGTATTTGCGAATTTTCCTGAATTCCATATTTAAATAATGAACTTATTGGTGAGATGTTTAATTTTAGTTTCACAAAAGGTAAACTTAGGCACATTGGCTTGATAAACTGTCATGTCTACTACATTGAGGCAGCGACCAAAAATGGTTATGTGGCGGATGGGATTAAGAGAAACAGGGCAAATGCTTTTGAAGAAGTTTCACTTGTAATCTTTTTAGAAGCATTTTCACTTGTATTTAAATGATAAATAAAGCTTTCACTTGAAACAGTTTAGAGAATAGAGAAGAACAGTTAATTGTTTCTTCTTTGGTTTATGCATTGGCTGATTGCTGAAGTGCTTAGGCGTGGTGAATTGCGAATTAGGTTTTAGGATCAGTTTACTACGGTCAATCTTTTGTGGGATAGGGTTGTTTTCCTAGCATCTCTTTGGTTACTTTGGGTTTATTTAGGGGTATATCTTTAGTAGATATTTAAAGTTAGGATGGCTGCTTTGTTGTAGTCTTTCTTTTTGTGCTTTTTGTCTAGGACATCTTGTCCTCATCTATGTACTTCTTTTCCATCTTAGTATTCCCTCCATTCCAAAATGATTGTCCAATTTGACTTTTTTTTGGTCAACTAGATCAAATTTTGACCACTTATTTTTCACATATTATACCAAATTTTGATGTAAAAAAACCTACCTTTAAAGATATTTGAGAATTTTTTAAATTGTTGTTTTGTTACATCAAAGCTTAATATAGTTTTCAAATAATAGGAGGTCAAAGTGCGATCTAGTTGACCATAAAAACTCAAACTGGACAATTATTTTGGAATGAAGGGAGTAATGTGTTTTCTTCTTTTATCTAAAAAGAATTGAGAATGAGGTTTTGACTATCAATTGTCTTCTGCTTTTAGATCTAATTTTCTGTTTTTACTAAAATCAAGTTCTCATTCCACATCTACTTCCTGAAGGTTGATGGATAGAACTATTAGCTCTAGATTGACATTATGTACCCTTAGATAAACTCTGGTGATTTGTCAGAATTTATGCTGAGGATATTCCGTTATTTTTGTAGATTTCTTGTTGAAATTTCATTTTGTTGGATTACTTTGAACTACGATCCTTGTGTTTTTGTTTTTAATTTTTTTTTATTTACTATCAGGTCAGAGCTCATCTCTTACAAGCTGCCCGGTCATCTTACCGCCTCTTGATAATAGAACCTGAAGTTTTCTCTAAACTTTGGGATTGGTCCTGTTTCTTGGATCTTGTAGAGCAGTCTTCAAATCTTGACTTGGGTGGTGCTGCTGAATTTGAGAAGGACATGGCAGATATAAGATGGTCTGGGATACAAATACTGTCTATCATGTTCAAATTGAGTGATAGAGCAGTTCCAAACTTTGGTGTTAAGCCTGAAGAAGCATTTACATGTTTGTTGCGGTTGGTTTTAGTTATCTCCTTCTAGATGTATTCTGTTTAGCTAATATTGATGTGAACAATTTGCAGTATTTCTAAAATACTTGTCATGGTTGTGCCATGTTCAGCTGGGAAGAGTTCTGTCGGGATGTATCACTGGAGAAGGCTGGCATGTATCTTGACTTTTCCGAACAAATGAAGGTGACTTCTGTCAGTGAAAACACTGATTTCAATCAAGAAAATTGTCTGCAGTCTTTTGGCCTTAGTTCTATGCCCACTTCTCAGTTTCATGAAACTGAGCCGTCAGTAAGGAAGCGAAGGGTGGAGAAATGGTAGGAACTATCAAATCAGAAAACCAGTAACATATATTGCATTTTCTGTTTTGTTTTTGTTTGCTTTTGTTTTTTTTTGTTGTTTTTTCACATGCATATTATTTATTTTTAAATAAGGATTCGTAGAGGGTGAGTTTTGTGGTAGGCTTAGCTTCATTTATTGACGTTCACTGGGGTCCTTTTTTTGTTTTATTTTGATACTTAGACTCTTCTGCAACTCAGGGATGAAAGATCAGCAGCCAATCCATTTGTAATGACATCAAGTGTGAAGAAAAGTTACAATATGGTCCTCTTGGCAGTCAGTCAAAAATGGCCTGTTCTTCTCTATGGTCCTACTGGCACTGGGAAATCTGCGCTGATAAACAAGTTGGCTTATGATAGTAGAAACCAAGGTATTCTTTGTTTTGACATAGCACACACAATTAACCCTCGATGACCCAAGTTAAATTGTTCTTGATATGGTTGTGATTTTGATTAAGTTTAGCGTAATCATAAGAATTATATTCTTTGATCAATCAAACTAGATAACCATTCCTCTGTTTGTAGTGAAAGTGAAATTTCTGAACAAAATCTGAATATCATGTTCCTGTGTTAGGTTTTTAACATCCAAACATGATATGATAATGAGACATGATGACATTCCCTTGTAAACTTTAAGCATTTTAGTTCAATAATAGAAACTGAAGATATTGGATTGTGTTGTAAATTAAACTTTCAAATGCGCTGTTTAGGTACTTTCAAATACTTTACTATTAATAAATTGGTCTTTTTGGTAATGCAAAACCAGAATTTGTTCTTACAGACAATCTTTTAGGTTCTGTAATTTCATGATATGACCAAGTTTAGAAGTGTGAATTAGTGATGTAACCTGGATATTGGTTTGGGATCAAAACTGAGTGCTGAGAAAATCCAGTAAATAGAACATGGAAAGAACCAGCCCAGATCCAGGATTACAAAAGAAAGACTAGAAGAGATTGAGACAGTAGAGATGGATAGATCAACCAAGATCTAGGGTTTAGATAAGAAGAGATAATGATAAAAGAGATCCCCCCTATTCCACCGGACCTTTTTATATGCAATGCAAAACCCCAGACAGCAGAAAGAAATCCTTATACTAACACTTCCATACACGGTAAGGAGTCATAAACCGCATTCAATTCCCAAATCCCTGAAGACAATTATTCTTGAATTTTAAATCTCAAAAAAAGAAAAAGAAAAAAGAAATAGCAGCAGAAATAAAAGGATTTCTATTAGGTCTCAAACTTCAAATCCCATATCATACACGATGCATCAGTTTGGTAGTAATTGCAGTAGAAGATCTAAATATTTTATCTATACCTTTTATGTTAAATTGAGTAAAAGTCAATAAGATTGCAGAAAATGATATAAAATCCCTATAAGATAATAGATTGGTGCAGCAAAATCAACTTGACGTATGAATTAAGTTTAATTGCCATTAATTCATCAATTAATGTTATAGTTGTGAACATGCCCTTGTCCTTAGTTATATGGGCTATTACCTGGGGGTTTTCTCTCTGTCGTATTGCATTGGAGCCTTGTCTCTTAACTTGGTTTGCTGGAAATTTGTCTCTTATCTTTCTGCAGTTCTATCTATTCACATGGATGATCAAATTGATGGAAAAACATTAATTGGAAGTTATGTCTGTACGGAGCAACCTGGCGAATTTAGATGGCAACCTGGCTCACTTACGCAGGTTTTTAATTTTATTTTCCAGAGAATCAGTCTACTTCTCTCATGTTGGTTATTTGACTATGCAGTTTTTACTCATTCATAACGTCTTCAAACTTTCTTTTTTTCCAGGCTGTTCAGAATGGGTTCTGGGTTGTGTTTGAAGATATTGACAAAGCGCCATCAGATGTTCAATCTATCTTGTTACCTTTGCTGGAAGGGACGAGCTCATTTGTAACTAGTTCTGGGGAGGTACAATTTCTTCCCGCATACTAGTTGATACTATTACATTAATTATGTTGTGATCGGAACTCAGAATGTTGTTGTAGCTCATATGCGTGCTTTTTTAGCCTCATTTGGTTATTCTGTGAAACAACTATTAACTCTTATTATGTTTTATAAGGTTAACTTTTGCTCTAGAAACTGATATATTTTGTTATTTCAAATTGTTGCTTGTTGATTCCTTATGCATTTGTCATAAACATTTTTTTTTCAACTAGAAACCTCACCAGGATTTCATACGCTGAGATTCAAATTAGGTAGCGAGTCTGAGAAGTCCGAGAGTAATGTCTGATTCAAATGTTAGTTGTGTTCTGTTCTTTGTTATTTGATAAAAATGAGATGTTTTGTGGTAGACAGTTCCAATAAGATGTTTACATTATTTTATGTAGTGAAGGAAGTGTGGACATCTATGATCCTGAGAGCTTTCCTTTTCCTATATTTTCAATCTGCTTGATAATCTGAATATATTTTGAAATAAACCCATCAATTATATTTTCAAGTTCTCCATTCCTAAGTATAGTTTGCGTTTTCCATAAACCAAGTATATTTCTTTGTATAGATAGAAATTAAAATGAAAACTGATCTCTTATTAAAAACAGAAGAGAGAAACTTTCTCTTTACCAAACATTCATAATGTTTTTCTTTGCCGCTTTAGGTTTAGTACTCTAAACTTTGCAATGTTGTTAATCTGTTATTGGGGTCTTCCAATAGTTGAAAGGGCATGTTTAAGCATTTTGAACTTTTGCAGGAAATACGAGTAGCAGAAAGTTTTAGGCTTTTTTCCACAATTTCGACTTGTAAGCTTGATGCATCTTGGCGCAATGAAGGTTTGTATCAAATATGAAGTTGATAACCTTTCCTTAAAATTGAAGTTGATATTCTTTATTCACTTTTCATATTTTCTTTTGGCTTCGCTGTTCCTGCTCTTAGATATGTGATTTCACTTAGAAATTCACAGTTGTATAAAATATTGGTTCTTGTATCTTTAGCTGTCCGTTTGTGATTTTATATTTATAAATTTTTTGTCGTTAGCTTTTTTACATTGCTCTGACTGCCAGTTAGAGAGGATGAGCTATGTATCCCTTCGCTCAGTGATGCAGATTTCTAGCCGTTCCATGCCTTATATTGAAATTATTACAGAAATTACTTGAATTGTTTATTATTATGATTCTTTCCTGGTTAATACCATTCAGTTATAAGACAGAATCAATAATGGTGTAGGGTGTGGTCCACTCAATTAAATTGAATTTAGTTTGATTATTACGAACTCTTCTAACAGTAATACTTTGGTACAATTATCTAACGTCTTTAAAAGGTTTAAACTTATGTTCTGTCACATAAAAAAAAGTAACAGATAGTATTTTCCACCTGTATCAGAGAATCCGTTTCTTTCCTTATTTGGTTTGACAGGTTGTAGTTTACTAAGAGTTCTATGGATAAGATGATGGGCTATCCCTTTGATCCCATGATTACTTAGGAAAGAGAGAGTGGTATGTTTTTTATGTGACAGAAAATCCTTTTTTTTTCTTTCCTTTTTTTGGGTTGGCAGGTGCCAGTTTACTAGGAGTTCTATGGAGGAGAGTGATGATTGGGCCCCCAAGTGACGAAGACTTGCATGATATTGTGAAAGCATGGTTTCCAAATTTGGAGCCTCTTGCTGAAAAGCTCATAGGTACACTGCATTATATGTTATGAATATCTGATTTCAGATTAGGTATGTCATACTTACAAGTGATTATCTTTGGCAGAAACCTTTAGGAGGGTGAATTCTGCTTCACCAGACCAACTTGTGGGATTTCAGTCTGGAAATTCTGCTCTCTTCAGTTCTCTCAGCCGCTTCTCAGTGAGGTAATGCCTGGTATTGTATCTATTTTGTATGTTCTTTACTGGATTTCAGTAACTGCATCTCTTTGTTCTTAATGGCAGGGATCTCCTTAAATGGTGCAAGCGAATTGTAGGATTAGGTTTTAGCTTTACAGGGGATGGTTTGTCAGCTTATGAGTGTCATTGTATTTACCAAGAGGTATTGTTTAGTGATATATATCTTGCCCCTTCATTTTTTGTTGTGAGGCAAATGGTTAATTTGCTCAATTTTATCACTAGTTGATGAAACATTGTCCTGTGTCCTCAGGCTGTAGATATATTCGCATCTTCTTCAACATCTGCAGAAAAACGGTTGGCTACAATGAAAGACATTGCAAAGACATGGGCAGTTCCAGTTTCTGTGGCAGATTCCTTATATCCTCATAATAAGCCCATGATTCAGGTTTCCGTTGTTTTTGATTCCTATGAATAGTTTGTTGGATTTGGTAGAATCATCAGTTTCTCATTTTTGAACTGAACTGCAGGATTTACCTTCAGAACTACGAATTGGACGGGTTGCTCTAGAACGCACTCAAGCATTGGTCTGTGAGAGCATTTGACATTGTCTTCATTATCCCTGTTTGGCGTTATAAAGCTTTTTGCTCATACTTTTTTATGATTACTGCAGTCACGTCGCCATAAGAGGTCTTTTGTTGAGATTCGAAGTTCTCTGCATGTACTTGAGAGAATAGCTTGCTCTGTTAAATTCAATGAGCCTGTTCTCTTGGTTGGTGAAACTGGTACGGGAAAGACTACACTTGTACAGAATCTAGCCCTCAGACTTGGCCAGAAACTTACTGTCTTGGTATGTTGAGGTGAATCTTAATTTTCGCCTGTTTGTGTCTTAGTAAGAGTAATTGTATTTGGGGCATCTTTTTTGAGTATGCTTGAATTACTATCTATTTGTTTTTCATTCCAGAACTTAAGCCAGCAAAGTGATGCTGCCGATTTATTAGGGGGGTTTAAGCCTACTGAAGCTCAGTTCATATGTATTCCCCTTTATAAGGAGTTCACAGATCTGTTTTCTAAGGCCTTTTCCATGACGGTATTTTGGCATTTCAGAAATTTTTTTTCCTTACCTATTTGTCAGTTGTTGTTCTGTCTGCGACTAACTCAAGCTATTCTATGCTGATATACAGGCTAATGCTAAATTTTTGGGCCGTTTGCAAAGACATTTGAGTGATAAAAATTGGAAAATGCTATTACGTGGTTTTCAGAAAGGTGTTGATTTTTTCAGGAAATCTGTAGTGGAGTCACAATCAGGGACTGGTAATAAGCGGAAGAGGGATGAAGAGGAGCTCAAAGCTTGGGAAAACTTCTCTGTGAAACTTGAAACTGTCAGTAGGCAAGTTGGAGGGTCATCTGGAATGTTATTTTCATTTGTAGAAGGAGCGTTTATAACTGCACTTAGGAATGGGGAGTGGATTTTGCTTGATGAAGTGAATTTGGCTCCTCCAGAAACCTTGCAGAGAATTATTGGTGTCCTTGAGGGAGAGAAGGGTTCACTCTGTTTAGCTGAAAGAGGGGATGTCAGTTATATATACAGAAACCCTAATTTTCGTATTTTTGCATGCATGAACCCAGCCACTGATGCTGGGAAACGAGATTTACCTTACTCCTTAAGGAGCAGATTTACAGAGTACTTCGTTGATGATGTTTTGGACGATGATGATTTGACTCTATTTGTTAATCAATTTATGGATGGCAGTCAATCCGGTAGTGAACTGATTAATAAAATAGTGCGATTTTATAAAGCAGCAAAAAAGGACTCTGAAGAAAGGTTACAGGATGGGGCTAATCAGAAGCCACAATACAGTTTAAGGTCTCTTTACCGTGCACTTGAGTATACAAAGAAGGCAACAAAAGAATTTAAATTTAGAAAATCTATTTACGATGGGTTCAGTATGTTTTTTCTCACTTTGTTGGATGGACCTAGTGCCAAGATAATGAAGCGATTGATTTTGTCATATCTGTTGGGAGGAAACGTCCCTCAAGAGGAACCTTTTGACAAATACCTAATTACACAAAACTCTACATCTGATGATTTTGTAAAAAAATATGTTCTCACTAAGACTGTTAAGGAGCATCTTAGGAACTTGGCACGGGCTATTTTTATTAAGAGATATCCTGTTCTCCTTCAGGGCCCCACGTCAAGCGGGAAAACTAGCCTTGTACAGTATCTTGCTGCAATAACTGGTCATGAATTTGTACGAATCAATAATCATGAGCACACAGATCTGCAGGAATATTTAGGTTCTTACGTAACTGATGCATGTGGAAAGCTTGTATTTCATGAAGGTGTTCTGGTCAAGGCTGTCAGGAGTGGTTATTGGATTGTTCTAGATGAGCTTAACCTTGCCCCATCTGATGTGCTCGAAGCATTGAATCGATTGCTAGATGATAACAGAGAGCTTTTTGTCCCTGAACTGGGTGAAACCATACGAGCACATGAAGATTTTATGCTTTTTGCCACTCAAAATCCACCTACCTTTTATGGTGGTCGTAAAATGCTTTCTCGAGCATTTCGCAACCGTTTTGTGGAGATCCATGTTGAGGAAATTCCAGAAGATGAGTTGAGCACTATATTAGAGATGAGGTGTGAAATCCCAGAAAGCTATGCGAAGAAAATGGTTGAAGTTATGAAGGAGTTACAGCTGCATAGGCAAAGTAGCAAAGTGTTTGCTGGAAAACATGGGTTTATAACTCCTCGGGACTTGTTTCGTTGGGCTGATCGTTATAAGGATTCTGGAAATTCTTATGAAGATTTGGCCAGAGATGGGTATTATCTTTTGGCAGAAAGGCTGCGAGATGAAAGTGAAAAATCTGTGGTTCAAGAGGTTCTTGAGAGACATCTCCGTGTTAAACTT
The DNA here is from genome assembly GCA_036898025.1 of Hypseocharis bilobata. NCBI lineage: Eukaryota > Viridiplantae > Streptophyta > Magnoliopsida > Geraniales > Geraniaceae > Hypseocharis > Hypseocharis bilobata. Next base: position 12,205 of record JAYMTT010000102.1, read on the forward strand.
ATCAAAGATGACTTGTACAAGCAGGTATAATGCTTCACCTCTCATTCTATGTAAAGGATGTTCATACTCTTTACACATTTTTTAGGGTTTTTACTTCTGCTTATCATATATTGGTACTTGGTGTTTCCATGGTGCATGCACCTACTTTTGTAATTGGTGCTGTACTGAATGGATGAATTATTCTGCAGCAGCTTCTCTATCATTGGTGGTAGTTTTCCATTGGATGAATCCTTAACTAGGACACTAGCATGAAGGCCACTAGTTGTTGTTTATAATTTATTTGTGGAAACATTTATTGTTGGTTACCTTGCCTGGTCATTTATTTATTGGAAAGGCATGAAGCAACATCTCAAATTTATACGTATATGGTTTCATTTCATGCCAGTAGGAATTCATATTGCTTTCTTAAATAATTGTCTCTCGTGGCAGTAATGTTCCAGAGAAAGAAAGTGTTTTTTTACTTCCGATGGTTCAGGATAATGAAAGTTGTGATGCCTCATAGTTTGCTACGTTGTTTTCTTGATTATTCCAAAATTTGCCTTTTATTCTTTATGTTAAAAGTTTGTGTTAGGAAGGAAATGACCTTTGTAAGTAAAGCAGTTAATGCTTTAATTATTATTAATGAAAATGATTTGGTCTGGAGAAAAGAAGTGTGCGACTCATCCACCTTGTTATGCAATGATGTGTAGTTTGTATCTTTCATTGGATTCTGAGTTCTGAGCTACTTGTCAGAATTTTCTTTTTTGTTTGAAAGTTTTTAATTTGACTCCTGGATTTGTTTTTGAACTATGTTTTATTGTATTTATACGTATAAATTGAGATTATTGATTGAGCAGAAGATTTCCCTAAAGTTATTCTTAGTAATATTTCTGTTTTCTTGCCTTCTTTTAATATTCAGGAACAAGTTGGAGGGGATCCTGTGGTTTCTAAGTCTCTTGATAAGTACGAATTCCTATTCTTGGTGTTGGTATCTTGTACTTGTCTTTGTCAAAAATATGCTTTCTCATTTCTGAGCTGGTTTATTGCAGTGTCATCTGGACAAAAAGTATGTTGAGATTGTACTTTCTTGTTGAGCGTTGCTACAAGTTGGGCGAGCCTGTTCTCCTTGTTGGTGATACTGGTGGAGGAAAGACTACTGTCTGTCAGTTATTGAGTATTATTAAGGGGTCAAAATTACACATTTTGAATTGCCACCAGTACTCTGAAACATCTGATTTTATTGGGGTTTGTTCTCTTTTGTTTTACAAGTTTGAGTTATCTTACTATACTATCTTTGGACCATTGTCTACTCTAACCCTTTGCAAGTGTCTTAATGCCTTTTATTGTTGAAACTAATGGGATGCACTTTGACAGGGCTTCTATCCTATTCGAGAGAGATCTAAACTTGCGTCAGAATACAAGGATCTAGTTGAAAAATTAAAGCTGTCAAAGGCTGTTGCCCATTTTCCTTCAGAATTGGTAAGTATTTTTATTTTTTTGGTTGATTGTGTGTGTGTAAGCTATAAGGTATTTAGTGGAGTGTTATCACTTGTTGCTCATGTATCCTTTTGCTGTAGACAATTTCCACGGATGTTGGTCAAGCTTCTTCAACCCTTGATCAGCTGACCTTAATCATAGACAGTTACAGAAATGGTCTGGTACCATCTGCCGATGTATCTGTACAAGATCTTGATAGTTTTGAGCAAATGAAGGTGGAACTTTCTCAGCTGTACCAAAAGTCGCAGATGATTTTTATGTGGAATGATGGGCCTCTAGTGCAAGCAATGAAGGCAGGCGATCTATTTCTGGTGGATGAAATTTCCTTGGCTGATGATAGTGTTCTTGAAAGATTGAACAGTGTACTGGAGCCTGATAAAACACTGGTCAGTAACACTCATTTAGATTATGTATCTTGCGTCGTAAGTGGGATTTGTTGCACAAGCTGAACGAATAGTAATTTCTACTGAATTACGGTCTTTGTATGGTATTGGCTATGCTCTTATGTTCGGAGGAAATGTTGTTTTAGTATTTTTTGCTAGCTTCATTTTGTAGCTTCTAGGGTCTAGAAGAAGCCCAAACAGGTTTCAACTTGTACCAGCATTATGAAATTTTAATTTTACTTTTCCACTCCAGAAGGTGTTGTGAAAACCGGGTTAAAACTTATTGTATTAGATCTAGCTTCTTTCTTTTCTTTTTACTCTTTTTCTTCCCTTTTGCAGTCATTGGCCGAGAAAGGGGGACCTATCCTGGAGAAAATTACTGCTCATACCAAATTTCGTGTTCTTGCGACAATGAATCCTGGTGGTGATTATGGTAAGAAGGAATTATCTCCTGCTCTTCGTAATCGGTTTACTGAGATATGGGTTCCTCCTGTTAGTGATTTGGACGAGCTTAGAAGTATTGCTTTGGAAAGGTATGTGGACTTTTGACAAACTACTTACATTAAGATATTTTATTATAGATGGACTCTTTTCTGCTTGGTGTTGTCTTATGCATTTGTATCTTCAGATTTTCGAATCCAGAACTTACGCGCTTTGTGGATCCTATGCTAAATTTCTGGGGAGTAAGTTCTGTTCAAATTAGTTCTTGGGTTTTTGTAATTTTAATGTGAACAATGATACGTTGAATATTATCGTAGATGCATAATTTTTTGCCAATGTAATGTTAAATGTTTGTAATATAGAGACATGAAAATTAGAAATGTCCATTCCCTAGTTTGTTTGAGTTCAGCTACTGTGAATGTTTCTTTACTAGTTCACAAACTTTACTCTCATAAAAAATTGAGCATGCGGACATACACAATGAGGCGGTTGAACATGGTATGCAACACTGGATTCAGGGAATATGAATTCTGTGGAAGTACTGCATTTCAAAATATGTAATTCGGGTTGACATATTCAACTCATTTCATTGAACTATTAGTTTCATTTACTTGGTGTTGCATCCATTCATGATTCTTTTTAACCATTCAGCTCTACTGTATAGGTATCTTCCCATCAAATTCTTTGTCATTGTCATCCCTTTTCATCCTGCCTCTGCTTACAGCGCTTTCGCTTTGCTTATAGCCCTTTCGTATCTTTCAATTTAAATGAAGTCGGTCCTTTTCATTGGCAAATTTGCTCTCTAGGTCTTTGTTGCATCTAGGAAGAGCATTTTCATCGATGATTATTCTCTATTTTTCATATTTAACCTTGTCAAAAAGGAATATATTTTTTACTCCACTTTTACCTCAGTTGCCATTATGCTGTTATACCCATACCCTGAGGGTACATACATTTATTTAATTTGCACATTTAGCATGTGAATAACCTTTTTATTTTAGTGCTGCTTGTTTTGTATCCTTCTAGTGGACCATAGCAGTGGAGATGTGGGTAAAGTTTTATGTGCTATCTTGTTGGATATTGTTTGCACCATACAGAGCCCTGCTTTGGGTTATAACTCATAGATCATTTGGGTTTCATCTTTTTTCTCTGTTTACTTTTATGTTAAATGATGTAGTTATATATATGAATTATTGTTCTTAATACATTTGGGTTTAATTGTTCTGTACAGTGGTTCAACCAGTTACAAATGGGGAGATCGCTAACTGTGAGAGACCTCCTGGCTTGGGTTGCTTTTACTAATGCAACTGAAAAAAGTTTGGGACCTGAGCATGCGTTTGTTCATGGGGTTTTCCTTGTTTTGCTTGATGGTCTAAGTCTTGGTATATTCATGCTCTGTTATAGCTTTTTATCTGTTATTGTAATTCCTTTGTTGATTTTTGTGAAGGAATTTCCATCAATCACGGTGTTTTATCTTGTATCTGTTTTTCAGGGACTGGTATTTCTAAAAAGGATGCTGGTGATCTAAGGGAGAGATGCTTGGCTTTTCTTTCAGAGAAAATTAAGGTCCGTTCCCTTTATTGATTATGTGCTTGATCAAGGTTCTTGATAATGCAGTTTACAGCTGTATTATTAGACTAGTTCTTCATATCAACCAGTGGGAGAACGCCTAAATTTTTATAAACAGACCATTTTGTTTAGTCTTGTACATTGTGTTTATCTATGGATGAAGGTGGTTAGGAATGCCTGTTTTTGGTCATGTATTCAGTTTAAAATTTAAGTTCATATTGATTCATTGAAGGTGGTTAAGAATGCTTTCATTTTACTGCTTCAGGTTGATAATACTAGATGCAGTTTCTCAAGTCTCTCGAGAATGGAAAATTATGGTTGGGGTGATCTTGGAACTAGTTCAGAGCTCTCTTCCTGTGATGATATGCAATGTGACAATATATTTGGCATTGAGCCATTTTACATTGAAAAAGGTATTTTTTTCTGATTATTTCTGTAATGCTAGCTTATTAAATATATTAAAGTAAATGTATTAGTAAGGGAGGATTTGGCTGGGTAAAGTAAGGGCCAATAAATGAGGGTTTCTGGGAACTCCTGTTTTATTTATTTTTTATGGAGGAAAGCGGCTTTGGGGGTTTTCCATTAATCCTCCAAAACCCTCTCTCTGTACATAGTAATGAGGCTGCCCATGCAATGGATTGGTTAGCTTCTTGTAACTCTGGGTCTGTGGTGTGGGATTTGGATATCCCTCAACCATGTTGGTCTACATTGTGATTCTTGCATAGATCGTTACTGCTATATTTATTTGGCTCTGATGTTATTTGTCTTTTGCTGAAATCTAAATTTCACATTTATGTATGGTGCAATTTGAACCTGAATTTAAAATATTTACTGTTGACTTTTGCCTTCCTAGGCGTGTCCTCTTTCCATTATACATTCTCACTGACTTATGGGGTTATATTGACAGGCAATGAAGATTGTGTGGTCGGGGGATTTGAGTTTATGGCACCCACGACACGCAGAAATGCCTTGAGGGTCCTGCGGGCCATGCAGCTTCCTAAGCCAGGTATGTTTTGTCATTTCTGCTCCTGCTGCACTTTCTCTTCTGATTGGCCCTGTAGATGTTTCTGGATACTTTGTAAATAACATGATTCGTGCTACACTTTACAGTGTTGCTGGAAGGTAGTCCAGGAGTTGGGAAAACAAGCTTAATTGTTTCCTTGGGAAAATTTTCTGGACATAAAGTTGTTCGGATAAACCTATCTGAGCAGGTAAGTAGAATCCGGTCTTTCTTTTTTCCTATACTTACATTTTTCGATCTCAATTTATATTTCTATTCCGTGTTTTTTTTTTCCTTTTTAGCAACATTGCGGTTTTTGGTGATTGTGACTCAATTGTGCTTCCTGCAGACTGACATAATGGATTTATTGGGATCGGACTTACCTATTGAAAGTGACGAAGGAATGAAGTTTGAATGGTCTGATGGAATCCTATTACAGGTTAAGCTATCTTATTTATTTACTTATTTATTTGCCAATGCTTTACTTGGGATTTATTCTGAATTCTTTTTCTTAATTTCTGAAGGCATTAAAGGAGGGCAGTTGGGTTCTGCTTGACGAGCTTAATCTTGCACCACAATCTGTATTGGAGGTGTTTTTACAAACCCTCATTGATGCTTCGGCTTTGTTTTATAATTGTTTCTGTAGAATTTTGTGCTTTTGTATTGTAAACAAGTGATTTGTATGAACCAATGCTTATCTTTTTAGGGACTTAATGCCATTCTGGATCATCGAGCTGAGGTTTTTATTCCTGAACTAGGTCATACTTTTAGGTGTCCATCATCCTTTAGAATTTTTGCATGTCAAAATCCTTCCTCTCAAGGTGGTGGCAGAAAGGGTCTTCCCAAGTCCTTCCTCAATCGTTTCACTAAGGTATGTTTAACTCTTATGAACCTGGTATTAATTCAGTTCAGATGAGTGTGCATCAACTAACTGTCTCATCCTTTTTATATCAGGTTTATGTCGATGAGTTAGTTGAGGATGATTACCTTTTCATATGTAGTTCACTTTATCCATCTGTCCCGAGGAATCTACTTTCTAAGCTGATTTTATTTAATAAACGGTTGCATGAAGAGACCATGTTACATCATAACTTCGGCCAGGATGGCTCACCTTGGGAGTTTAATCTGCGAGATGTAATTCGGTCATGCGAGATGATGCAAGGTGTGATCTGAATTCTTTCTGCTTAATATTCTTCTTTAAACTGTTAATATGGTTAAGATAACAATGCTTGATTTCTAAGATCGAGTTATTTTAAACTTAGGTGCATCAGAGAAGAAAAAAATTGATTGCTTCCTCAACATACTCTATGTTCAAAGAATGCGTACAGCCTCTGATCGCATAGAAGTCCTTCGGCTCTATGAACAGGTTTTTGGAGTGAAGCCATTCATCGATCCTTACCCACATGTGCAGCTAAGTCCACAGTACTTAATTGTGGGGAACTCTGCAGTTAAGAGGAATTATTCTCAATCATCTAGAATCTTTAGTGATCAACTGAAAATTATGCCAGCTGTTCGTCACAGCTTGGAAGCTGTTGTCCATTGTGTACAACATCAATGGTTGTGCATCTTGATTGGTCCATCATCATCCGGCAAGACATCATTGATAAGATTACTTGCTCAGCTCACTGGTAACACACTGAAGGAGTTAAATCTTTCTTCTGCTACTGACATTTCTGAACTACTTGGATGCTTTGAGCAATATAATGCGTATCGCGAATTTCGGGGTGTTATTGCTCAAGTTGAGTGCTATATTAATGAGTATTTCAGTTTGCAATTAGAGTCTTCGATGGAGGCATTCATTGGTGATAGGAAAGGTTTATATAAGCAATGGCTGGCTTTATTATCTAAAATGGATTATGGTTTTGTATCAAGTTCTGCATCTATGTACGCCGAAATCTGGAAGAAAATTGGCAAATCTATCTTTCTTAGTTGAGATCATTGAACAACTAAAGTTGGATTTCGAGAAAACTGACTTACATGTTTTTTAGTCAAGCAACAGAACTCAATAAAATTATGAGCATAATTTCAAAATTGCAATAAAACCACCAAAGGAAGAAAATTTCTGCAACATTTGTATGGGTTGTTAGATTACTGGTAAAAGCCATAAAATATGGAGAATGGGGTGTTCTTGAGATTGCAACTCCCACGGTATGTCAGTTATTATTAAATGTACTAATTGTTGTCCTGATTTTGTTTTTCTTATATGTTACAGTTCCATAACTTGTTGTCCAATGACAAAAATAGAAGGGAAAAAAAATATTGTACTAATGTCTATTTAACATGTTACTCAATTTTTTGTTTCTCTGTTCTTAAACTCTAAATGATATTCATATTCACGTTAAGCACTCACCATGACCAAACTTAACAACCCAAAGCACCATGCCTTGCACAAGGCCCAATGTAAACATAGTAAATAAATACAGTCAATCATGATACCATAAATTCTCAAACGATCTACACTCGCTAACTCAAGTAGCTTCATCTTATACATAATTGTTTGCATTGATCCCACCTCCAATTTGCAAACCACCTAGATTTAACCAGTCCTTGCAGTATGTTCAACAGAGAAAAAACCTGTAAGTTTTAAACAAATCATCAACTATACATATCAAAGGTGCAATATCCATTTTGCAATATTAGAATTAACATAAGAACCTAAGGTAACATTAACTTATCACCTAAAAAGCAAAGAAAAATGATATAAACAAAAATAATGGTTCTTCAATTTTAAAGTAAACAAAATCCCCAAAAAAAATACTTATACTTACATGGGCACTTTATATCTCAAATCCCAACATCCTCATCCAGCTCGGTTCCCACCATGTCTGGTTTCCATCTATGAAAATAATTAACAATTATTGTCAGTTTCATTGAAGTACAAATCAATGACATAATCTTAGATTTTTTACCTGCGCTAGTAGACTAACAAATGATCCCATTGATCCAAAACCTGGCTGAAATGAACTCTGGGATTGCATCAAATTGGGTTTTAATAGAACCATATTGTTAGATGGTTGAAAACCAACTGGATCATGAACTTGCGCTTCAAGCTGGGAGGTTGACTTATCATGATTGCCTCCAATTTCATCAGTTTGCTCTTTCGGTGAGTTTCCTTTGTTGCACTTTGGCACTTTCTTCCTTTTATTTGAAACCTAAGCCTCACAATCCTCTTCGACTCTATGCTTGCCTTTTCTTGGGTTTTTTTTTATACATGTGCTGGACTTGTGGCTTGGGGCACTGTATAAGAGTACAAAAAATTAATCACTTCATCTACAAATTTATATAATTATGTTTTGCATTGTGTAACGATACTTACCCACATGTTTTACAACATTGTTGTTTACCACGGGGGCCACCTCTAGACTGAATTCTTGCAGGATCACGAACATTATGACTTTGAAGTTGATCGCCAAATTTCATATCTATGTTGCCACTATCGTTGTTCGTGTCTTGCAATTTGCTCAGATTTCCAAGTTCACCTTGAGCATCTTTTGTGACCTCTTTAATTTTCCTCATTGACTTCTTATACACACTCTCGGCCTGTGATGAAACGT
>JAYMTT010000103.1:0-20531 GCA_036898025.1 Hypseocharis bilobata
TATTTAGTCTCTTAAAAAAGAAATAGTACATTCATTTTGAAAAATATTTATTAAGTATAGTAGACATTCATATAGAAACGGATGGAGTAATTTTGTTTTAATCTAACGCAGCTCAATGTTGTGGAGGCCGTTAAAGTTAAAACATCAAATAAGATAACTCAATTTTAAAGCACGTTTCCACAACCATACAATACTTTTTAGTAATTTTACATGATGTTCAAATTAAAAGAAAGCATACGCCCAGTATGGCTTCTACTCTGTATATATATTTGCTCTACATTGCAATACCTTTGTCATTTAAAAAAAAAAACTACTACAGCAAGAACTATTCTACAGTGAGCATATACACAATTTAATATACAGCTCCAAAATTGCTTAATTGGTCACTTTCAGGTCGTGGTCTCCAAATTGAAATCAGCAGACGCAATATGGATCCAATGAGAAGAAGTCTGTGCAAAAGGGCTGCTCTCTCAATTGCCCTTGTCCAGGTACCCTTCCTTTTTTAAGTACCAAAGTGCTCCCTCAGCTGCATGCTCCGCTGCAGCTTTCTTTTTGGCTTGAGGTGTGCCAAAGCACTCTAACAACACGTCTGAGGCTGCTTCTATTTCCACCACCACCTTGTAGGTGAATCTGCAAGTTTCGTTTCCGCATTTAAGAAATAACCCATCGGTACATGGAATCCATAGATAATACGGTCCCTAAATGATAATTAGGACAAAGGAACATAAAATGTGGTTGCTCTAATGAGCTCAAATGACCCTATTGCTGATGTTCACCAATAGTATGTCTATCTCTAATCAGCAAGAGAATTTGGCAACAAGAAAGAAAACAGAAGAGAACAGCTAGGATGATGATGATGCATGTAGATCTCATGCTATACAAAATGGTGAAAATGTTTTGAAACTCAAGCCAGAGCTTGGTTCAATTGATTAAAGAAAGAACCTAAAATAGCTTCGTAACTAGTGGAGCTTGACTGTTTGCAAGCAGCTTGGATTGATCTACAGACTGGGTATAGAACAATCCAAGTGTAAGTGCATATTTAAAATGACATGAAGTGTCCTTTTGTATCTTTTTGGCTGCCTGGTCAGTAAATCGGCTGGATAAACCAGCATATTTATCACAGGTTATGCAAATTCTTAAATGTTATAGTCAGACTTTTATTTTGGCTTTATGTCCTACAATGAAATGGAGACAGCAAAGTCCTAATCTAACTCCATACAAATCGAGAGCAATCAACTTTTGGGGAGTGCCCTTACTCTTCAACTTCCATTTAGCAATCATATCCGGGGTGAAAATATTTTTCTAATATAAACTGCTACAAAGTAAAACATCATGGATCATGGACTTACAACTTCAGATGGCTCGGTCCTTCCTCCTTGCAACATTCAAATGACGGAGGTCTCCAACAGTTAACAGCGCAGATTTCATATAAATATGATCTAGCTGATTGTAAGTGAGGTTCACCTAAAAGAATAAATAGTAAGAAAAAAGACATATTTCTCCATATTTGATACTGTGCAAGTAAATATATAACTTATATAATACCTCCAATTTGTGAACCAGTGTCGCTGCTTCGATCTTCAATGGTTCCACATCGAGTTGGGGAATGTCTACTAACAGGTGAGATGTGGATAGGATTGGAGTTAAATTCTTGCGAACCACTGTCACTGCTTTGATCTTCAAAGGTTCCACATGGAGTTGGGGGATGTCTACTTACAGGTAAGATGCAAGTAGGATTGGGATCAAATTTTCTGACCAAGAATTCCTGCACTTTCGAACTTTCAAATCCATTGGCATCAGGAGCAATAACATCTGTGGGTGTTTCGTCATACCCAATTAGCTGGGCCTCCATCTTGCGGCTCAACTTCAGAACTTCCTCCAAAGACTTATTAGACTTCGGAATGAAGCCTTGAGCCTGCACGTGTAGTTGGTAACTTTCATACACGATAGAGATAAAAGAAAAACCTAGACAAACTAAATGGACATCCTCTGAGATATTCCAAGATTATATGTTTCTAGTTCAAGTAATTACATCAACCTCCGCTATAGCAAGTGGCTGGGCAGGAAGTAATTAACAAGAATGTTATGTCATACACATAGATAATGATGAATAGCATTTCCTTCAGTGGATTGAGCTGCAAATCATTGAAGACGTTATATAAAGAATTTAGCATCAAAATATGTAAGTTGGACATATCTTCCCCTGCCCTAATCTCTTGCAAATTTAAAGACATGCATCACAGGTTGGCAAAGGTAAGACCAAAACAGCAATTAACTTTTAATTTTACCAACATTTATTAAAAAAGAAAAAGAAAAATGAAAGGAAAAAAAAAAACTTAAAATCTACTTTATTTGAAAACACAATTGTGTATGGTCTGTCCTTAGGACTGATACATGTGAACTCCTGCCATAAATACTAACACTGGATAATTAATTTGTTCTACATAAAAAGCGCATATAAGATCACATAAAGCACATATAAGATCACATAAAGAAACCTAAAAATATAGAACAATCAAGATTAACAATGGAAAGAGGCATGGGAAATAAGAATGTCAAGCCAAAATGTTTGGGAATGTCCAAGCTAAAAACCAAAACTCGATCTTGTTTCTGATTTTACTTCTAGAATCTCCAACAAGAATTTTGAATGACGAGGGACCCCATTGTCACATCAACAAAGTTATAAAGTTGCTCCTAAGTCATATGCATTCTTAGGATTCACAGTAATCGCTTCTGAAAGTGTCTAATCAAGTCAACAAAAGCAACTTGAAATAGAAGAAATTAATCGTGTACATTTTACCTTCAATGTTGCAAATAATTGTTGTGATGCAGTTCTAATGGCCTCTTTTTTGTTCAGGTTGGTGGCTAAAGCACTTGCACAAACACCTTTGCCTTTCACTTTTCCTTCAACATGAAAAGTGTGACCCTTCTTTGATGTTTGAAATTGCAGATCCCAATTGCGAGATTGGCAAAGTTCTTGTAGTTCCCTAATAGGACTAAGCTGCAAGCTGGAAAAGCTCATGATTGGGTCCAAAAAGGATAGCATCATCTTCCAAACGAAGTTCAAATCAAACCCTGTGTCAAGAAGAACGGCACCCAGGCAAGACTCGACTAAGTCTCCAAGAGCCTGAATCAATTAATGAAATAATAAAATTTCAGAACCATTTTAGAATTTTAAAATGAAAAGAGCTTCTATACTTATCAAAGATAAAGAATAAATAGAACGTTAGCTTCTCTAGTTCTCTCGACAACCCCTCATTAAATGATTCCTCTGCTTATATGATCTACTTCCATTCCAGCAGCGCTGGGGCAGGATATCATCCCCTGCTCATGTAAGAAGAAAGGCATTTGGATCTCTGCCTAAACTGCCGAGTAATTTAACATATAAAATCTAATATCTGTTCTTAGTATATAATTAGTGCCAACTCCATTTTTGTGTGTTCAAACTAAAAGACACTTTCTGATAACAACATGACTCTTCTATTCAAATTGTGGAACAAAATATATCTACAAAATAATAATCTATTATAAAGGACAGGTTTCTCCTGTCCCTTGGATTAGAGATATTTCTTCTCTAATTTCTGTGTAATGAAAGATAATCCTCATCAACCCTAATAAAAAACTGATATTTCTTTGAAATTTACATTGTCCCAATAATGTAAATAAATACAACATTACTTTAGGGTCTAGACACATTTTCTTGGCAAAAACCTAAGGTGCCACAAAGTTACCTGATTATTATAAATCATTTATTAATAAACTAAAGATCTTATCCATAAAAAATAAAATAAAAGAAGATAGAAGTATTCGATATCTACCTTTGGACATTTTGGTTCATGCAGACCCCTTTCTGATCCAGCTCTTTTAATGAAGTCCACATAATTTGTTATGGCATCAGAGAGGCTCTTGGAATCACAGAGAAGAAATTTGTAGAAAGACTGATCTACCGCAACATTGGCGAAGGCCTTATTATTCACAGACATTGATCTCAAATCTGTCAACTGACCAGGCTTCAACTTTGGATATACTGAATATAGATATGATGTGATCAAATAATCCAAGACTGCATCCCCAAGGAACTCCAATCTCTGGTCAAATCATCAAAATATTACAAATTGTACCATCACATCAGAAAGAAAGAAAAAAAAGGCGCAAGGGCTGTCTAGCCTGCCAGAGATTATTAAGTATAGAGGAACATCTGCAGTCTGATGCATAAAATATTAAGATTACAGAGTACATACCTGATAACATCCTCCTCCATGCTTGTTGTAAGAAGGATGTACAAATGCTTGTAGAAGCAAACCTTTATGGCGAAACTTATATTTTAGGATATTTTCAAGGGTGGCTGTGTCCACACTAGCAGCAAGTGGCATGTACATAGAGCTTGTTAAGCAAGCATGTGTAACTCCGCTAGCTTCAAAATCAACTTTGATGCCAATCCACCTAAGAAATGCAATTGCAGCTTTGAAGCCACTGTCAACTATGAAGGCTCCAACAAGAGCCTCAACCACATCAGCAATTGTTTTCTTATGTAACCAATGGTGACCTTTACTACATCTGACTTCACTATTTGCATGATCTCCTATGCTACTCCTGTGTAGAGAATGAATAATTTCTTCTGTCTCTTTGTTACATATCACCGGACAAGGCCGGCCAAAAGCATAGAAGTTGCAAGGATCAAATGACTGATCACGTATGTATACCTGAAATATGGGCACAAGCATGATGCACTTAAGATATACAAATATTAAATCACTATAATAAATAAATTTTGTATAGCTATGCTTCTACAAATGTATAAGATATTGAATTTTTCTTGATGAAAGCATATGGTAGAACTGAACATGACTCGTTGCTACATTTGTTAAAAGAAATCCACTAAGCCATGTCAAAACCTTATTTGTGAACCTCAATGTCACTTAGACAAGACTGCCCATATCAAACTGCATTTAAAGGTTGCATGTCTGACAAGTTAGACCTTTATCAATGTTGGATAGTAAGAATTTCATTGTGCCTGTGATAGCATGACTGGTTGGAACTTCTTTGTGACCATCTATGATCCTCCCAGAAAATCTCGAAGATAAATGATTGTCAAGATAACTAGCGAACTTCAAGTCATATCAAGTAATATAAGAAAGGCATACCAAAACTATTTAATAGAAGCAATTAACAATAAAAGAATTTTTACTCGACTGATAGATTTTCCTAAAAGCAACCGTACCTGCAAGTTGCTCCTAGTTGCTAACTTGAACAAATTGGAATTGTTAACAGCATTAGAGCGTTTCCTGGTAAGTCCTCCTTCATCAAGAGTATCATGCAAAAGGAAAAGGTGTCGACCAACTGCAAATTTGAGGAAAGCATCACCGAGTATTTCAAGCCTTTCAAGAGAAAAGCGCTCCTGGCACTTCTCTGTGGTAAGTGCTTCGAGAACCTAGAATAAGGACTCAAAGCTGTCATTAGAAAAAGGACTCATACATATATTCACAATTACTAGAGTCACAAAAACAAACTTAACGAACTTGTGTTAATTACTTATCGAAGTCAAGATCCAGAACAATATTATACAAAACAATGCCTTACTCGATGAGCAGTAACTTCAGCTCCTTCTGGAAAAGAAGTAGAAAATGTGTGTTTCAGTTCTATAGCCACAAGCAAGTTTTCTAGACGATGCATGATTGATGGTAACAAAGATAGCGAACTTCCAATATCTTTGGAAAATCCTACTATCTTCAATTGGCAAAGCTCGGGAGGCAAATGAATAAGATATTCTTCGAGTTCAGCTGATTCTGTTTTTGACATTTAAAAGTTTACGAACAATTAATGAGAGAGAGAGAGAGAGAGAGAGACTACACAGATAAAATACAAAAAATAAGTACTATATATACTTAATATGACAGGGCCCGCCCAAAAATGAAAAAATTAAGAATCATAATTAAAAAAGATAAAATCCAAGGGTAGAAGGATTCGAAGATATAGTTAAAGGAACCTCAAGAGTAAGGAAGTACCAGAAATACGTCAGCTACAAATAATAAAAGATTGTTTCATGTTTAGTTATTAACTTCCCATACTTGGAAGGCAAACATAGTTAATCATTGTATAGCAGTTCCACATTGTCCACAATGCCACCCATGGAATCTTTATGTAGCTTATGTATAGTATTGTTGCAACTTTCTCTTCTTTACTACAGCCTGCGACCTATGTCCTAGGTAATTTACTGATCCACATTTCGCAAAGGTTTCTGTTTTTGATTAGGGACCCATTTCTTTTTCCTTTTTAGCATAATTGGGCAAAATATTTCATCTCACCTAAGTGCAGAAGCAGTACCATGCTATGGCCACTAATGCTGCTTAGAGTGTTTGGCATCAACAATTCCATCCATGGTATTTATCTTTATGACAGCCCATTATAGTGCTAGCCGTAGGCAAGTAATCCTATATTCTGGGACTGGAACAGCCATACTGAAATTGCCTACCAGTGCTGAGGCATCCATTTCAACAAGGATTAGCATTGAATTTCTATGACTTAAAGAAACATCTATGAACATAACATATCAAATTGCAATACAGAAGGTGGTAATCCACTCCTATTGAAATATTAACAAATTAGGCCACTGAGTATTCATCTAGGCAGTATCTCCATCTGTAAAAAGCAGAGGAAGTTGGTCCGATCCAACTTTATTCCCCCATCCATAAATTCTCGCTTTTAGAAAACTAGGGCATTGAATTACCAATGGAGTAAATGCAACATAACTGAACATATTTGTTCACATCAAGTAGATGTGAAGTTCCCTGCTAGTAAATAAATAATATGGGGTACTTCATGCCCTGCCAATTGGTTTTTGAGTTGGATATCTTAACAAGATTAAATAATACAATATCACAAAAAAAAAAAAGTAGTTATCGGCCAAATTAAAATCTAACATATCTGGGACGCAAATAAGGATGACGCCAAGTAACATAGCCAAAAAAATACCTGCCACAGAAGCAGAAAATGTCAAAAAGTTACCTGTGTCCACTTGCTTTCGGTTGTGAAGCAGGTTGTGCAAATTAGAAAGAGGTTTTGCTTGAAGAAGAGGCTGTTCAGGGTACTTCAGATGAATGCCAAATCTGATTTTCAAACATTTAGATTTTTCATGATAAAAATAATTAGATAATACGAATTAAATCAATATGTTAAAGTGTATTAAGAAAGATGAAATGCCAAAACTCTATATACATTCTAATAGTTATAACTTCCATAGGTTTGAAAATAAACTAACAATGATCAGGATGCCCGGATAATAAGAAAATTCTAACCTCTTCAAAACAACACTATAATGATTAAAATTCAAAATAGTCAATAACTGAGGTCTGAGAATTCCTGTTACCTACATTTCATTTAAACGCTCTACATGGCTTGAGGTGCTAGAATCATCATATTGATTGTGTGCATTCTTTTCACGAACAACTTTGGTAATAAAGTAAAACTGCTTCTTGTGCAAAACATACACTAAACTGTTTTCGATATCACTTATACTTCTGCAACCATTATCAAGTTGCAAGTGAGCAGCCGAAGGCAGAACTCCGTTGTCTGTAGGTTCTATTGGAATCCTGAAAAGTGGAGATGATAAACATCTTCGTATAACCTCCCAATCTACACTGACTGTGTTTTCATAATCATGCAAAATGACAGGAAGTAACAGATAGAAGGTCGATGAGCGTGATTTACAAAAATCCGTCTCTCCCAAAGAAACAACTTCCAGTTCAAATTCTGATCGGTCAAGGATGACCTTGAAGAACATTTCTTGAAAATTCTGAGCTTGTGTAATCTGCATCAGTATAACTAGTAAATATCAGGAATTAGAAAAGCAACAATTTTATTTCAAAAATACTATATTTTACCTCATCCTTTTCAAACTGTAATGCACCAGATGGAACAAGCTTTGTCATCACAGATCTATTATGAGCCAGATGAAGATCAATTTCCATTCTCTCAGCCTCTTTTGGTAGTTGTGCCTTAAGAAAAAGTCCAAATTTTTTATAAGTCCTATCCACAGGGCTAGGACTAAATTGTATATAGTAAGAGTTGAGGTAAACAGGACTCTCCAAGTTAGTCCATGATTCTTTAAGTGTAGCAGGAACTAGCATCTCATGTAGTTCTCCCCTAAAACCCGCATCTGCCAATAGACAAAATCAAAGACGTCCAATGTGATGTAATGACAGGAAGAAGAAGAAGAAGAAGAAGAAATTTTAACTGAATTGATGAGGCTAAACCTTCATTGCTGTCAGAATCAGAGGAGACCATCACCGTTTCCTCCTCATCTGCACTGTCTTGCACTGGCAAGAGATAGTCATTTAAGACACCCATTTTATGCAACTGTTCAATTGCTTGCACACAAGCATCTTTTTTAGCAGCTTCCATTGAAGATTGTGCTGTACCAACAATTTGGCGAACTGGCGCATTGGAAGGTAAAGTCAGGTGGCAGACAGTACCCCCAAGATCATCAAAATAAAAGAATTTTGGCTTGGGGTCAAAATACCTGCAAGAGCATAGTGTTTCACCACCAAATAATAATAATAATAATAACTAGAGTAATGCTGATCTTTAACGCATTGATAACTGATAACAGAACTAAACAGTATTTGCAAAGCTTTAAAGCAGTCAAAATCATATTGAGAGAAAGTAGAACAAAAGCATCAAGGAGGTCGACATACTCATCATGTGGGAGTTTTGCACAATACTGGTGCAGTAATGAGATGCTATATCCAGGACCGATGGAAGCACCAGATGAATCAACTTTGTATATTCTTTCCTCATAACCACTAAATGTCTCATTGCATGCCCTGAACGTAATTTCCAAGTTCATTCGATCTTCATCTTTCTTAAGATTTTCGATCAAAACAAGTTCATTCTGGTTGCCACTGCAATAACACGACGGAAAAAAGTTACTCTGGTTTGGGAAAGAAAAAAACATGACCACAAACAAGTAAACAAATTCGCATAGAATATATACTATAGAAAAGCACCTGTCTACTAAGAATGCATATTCAGACTGAGGCATTCGCGCGCGTCCTCTAGACTGTATAAAACTAGCAACAGTTTCTGGAAGATCAAAACGTATTACAAGGCAGCATGTCTGGATATCAAGCCCTTCTTCACCCACTTTGGTTGCGACTAAAAGATTCAACTGCCAGATAGACAAGTCACAAATAGCAAACCTCAATACAGAGAGCCAATAATAATGCTTATATTTTCTTTCATTAATCATCAGGAATCACTGCAAAGCAACTATTTTAGTGTCTGGTGGATGCCTCAGGTATCAAAGATGACAAATTCTGAGGTCTCAAGAGAAGTCCATATTTTGAAAGCCCATCACAAGTGAGGCATTGCTTCCAGACTTAAGTTTAAGAAAAACAAGCATCTTTAACTAAATTTATTACAGTTACAGTTCTATTTGTAATACTTGTTCTAATCACATTTTGTACATATATTTTTTCTATCCTCATCCTCTTGCCTGAGTCCTCCTGTTGCCCATGGCTTCTTGCACAAAGACCACGAATATAAAATAATTTCAAAACCATATATCCGTTCCTTGAGAATTCATGTGCTTATTGTTCAACAAGAGAACCCCCATATCAGGAACCTTGAAGAAAATTTGACACACTCACAGGTCATGAAAACCTTGGAACATCTCAGCTCACAAAATGATCCAAGTAAGACAATAAATCAACAACAGTCAGTCTGCCTTGTTATTTCAAATTTGAATGGGACCAGTAATATATTGTATGACATTTTATGCACAAACCCATCGTTATGGATGAGCAAATTTTCCTGAAAATACTGGAGCAGGAATGATTTATGGACTCCTAACATTCTGAAGAACTCAATTCAAGGTGGAATATAAATTATGAATGGGGCCATTCACACAACTAGAGGGGCCCTAAACATGCTAACAACAGTTGAAAAGGTTACAATTTTTTTTTTAAGATAATAATTTCCTTAAGCCTCTAGTAGAAACAAAGTGATCAAGTTCCTTGACTTAAAATGACTCCTAATTGAAAATTCCCAGATCTCAATCACGTTCCTTTTCCTCTTCATTTTAGTTCTTTTTTTCTGGAATATTTGGTCAAAGTAATCCCCTAATTGATAAAAGAAAAGAGCACTTTTTAAAAGATTTATTGCATAAAACTGGATTCTAATCATGGATTTTCAACAATAATGCAATACCTCTCCAGAACGGAACCTGTCAAGAATGATATTTGTATTCTTCCGCGACACACTCTTCAGTCTAGAATGCTTTCCTATCAGAAAATCACACTTCCAACAGGCCAGAAGTGAAAGCTTTTGTAGTATGTATGACAATGATCTTGCAGTAACAATCCTATTTACAAAAACTATACATTTCATATTTGGTTGTAACCTGAAAAGAAGGAGAAGTGCAATCAGAAAAGGATACCTACAATTGACAGAATCCTTATAAAATGGTCAATAATGTAGGATACAAAAAGACCAGAAAATTAGAGTAAAGTGATGAAATCCATATAAATATGAAAATTAATAATAAACATATGAACATCAAGGAAACATGGAGAGTGTTGTGCATAAATTCCCTAAAAGTTTAAGTTTGTTGTAATTAAGGAGACCTTATCTACCAAAAAAAAAAAAAAAATACCACATTGCCATTCAATATTTCTTGGCCCTCTATTGGCCAAACCATCTGAGCACTGGGCCCAGTTGGAGTAGGATCACTTAGCCAGGCTTCACAATCAGAAAAACAAGCACTCGCTTCTTAGCATTTTTTTTGACCTTTCTGCTAGATAATTGCCCACAATCTGTAGCTACTCTGCAATTTTTTTGTTATTTTCCTTATTATGAATGTGAGCATGAACCTTGCTAAGTCTACTAAGACTTTGCCCTCCAGCAAACTAGATTTCAGGACTGTATCCAGATAAAAGAAACATGTTTGATGATTCTCAAACATGTTTAAAGAAAATGAAATGTTAGCTGCAAGCCAAAAGGTTGAAGGCTAAAGCTGTCAAGTTTTATCTTGGAAGCAAAAAACCATGGATCAAAGGCACATAGAGAACTTTGACAGTCACGAGGAAGGTAGAATGAAAGATTTCTACATGTTCAGTAGATGGGATAAAAGTGAAAGGACAGAATACACAGGTTGGGCAGAAAATGTAGAATCAGAAAATTGATGAATCTTCTATCTGGTTGTTTAGTATTAGAAGAACAAAGTGAAAAGGAAAGTCATTCTCTTTTGCTTGGTAGAAGGAAAGGAAAATTTTCAAAACAAAAGAGAAAAAGGAAGGAAAATTATGTTATAGTCTTACCCTTAAATGCTAATTGTCAATGTTCAAAAAGAAAGAGGAACAAATTGACAACTCAACCCAAAAATTGGGAGGGAAATGTTAGTTTACATTGAACTGAGACTTGCTTTGGGTTGAATATCCATTCAAAGAATATTGGGTCGTAGAATGTGTCTGTGTGTGTGCGCATCTGTGTGCACATTAATATGTATGTTCAGTTCCATGTTTATGATACAAGTACGTGTTTAATCACTTGGACATGTGCCAGAACAGCACAACTTATGATGCAGTATAGAAACAAAGAAGTTATTTACCAAATAATAGCACAACCTGAAAAAATAAAATAAAAATAGAAAAAAAGAATGAAATAAACCTCCTCTAAAAACATTAACATAATTTAATGAAAAAAATCAATGCAGATTTCAATGCCAACCTGAAGGAAGAGAGAATGCCTATAAGGCGTAAAAGCTTTCTTGAGAAAAATGGCTCCTTTAAAACCTCTGCACAAGATAAATCAGATGCAATGCCATCTACAGAAATAAGAAAAAACACGATTCACATCATTAGTAGTACCAAGAACTAGACTTGACTTCTATACGAAATTTTGTTTCTAACATTTAATGGAGCATAAGAAATAAATTAATTGGCTTACAAAATTACCAAAAAGTCAGATATTTATCTACGCATACAACTTAAGGCAAAAAATGACTACCAACAATGATATTTGATGTCAAACAAGCTTTTGGGGAGCATAAGAAATTCAGAAACCAGAATACAGTAACCATCATCAAAAAGTGACAATATTTATCCATGCATGTCAACAACTATATTTGATTTTCATTCTAGACATTATTTAAGGAAGCATGAAGCATTAAGGATTTTGAAACCTAGATTTCCAATCAGTAACAGTAATTTATCCAGACAAGATTTAGAGCACTGATTGTACCCAACAACTATAAAACATAATACTGGAGAAAACAACAATCGACAAGCTTTCTGAATACATAACAATACCTCCCCCACAACCAGAAGCAAAGACTTCAGCAACCTGAGTTAGATATCTATCACATAAAGAGTCATCACCGGGACTTCCCTCAGCTTCCATTAGTTCATCCCGCTCAGAGTGATCACCATTCAGAAGAATGTGAGTTGCCTTTCAAAGGGAAAAGATAAAGGTAAATGGAACCATACAAGTAACCTCCTACTAGAGGACTGATAAGAGACTACGAAAGCACAATGACTGAAAGAACTATGTAAAAAGCCTGTGCGAAAAGAGCCTCTCACCAAACAAAACATCTCTGTGTTCTCTTCCAAAACCGCCTATAATTACTTACACCCACTTTTGAGAAAGCTTGGCGTGAAGCACTATATATATTACTTAACAAAAACACACAGAAAAAAGAACCTGCGGTCTTACATAACCAGAATGGAAGGCTAAGGATGGCATACCCGTTTAAAGAAAATGCAAATATCAAAGGACCTCTACTGTACTGAACTTAAAGATCTGAGACACAAAGTATAACCACAATAGTTGAGTGTGTGTGTGCGCGCGTTCGTGCGTGTGCGTGTGAGTGTTTAATTCAGTCACAGCTCAAACCAGCAAAAGAACCTGGTTCCTTATTACTTGTGGTGAAATATGTAAGAACAAGCACTGAAAACTTTAAGCAAAACTTCTAAGGTTCAAAATAATTTTTTTGTCAAAAGCAATCTTTTTATTACTCAAATGTTTAACTCTAGTACAATGCTCATAAGCCCCATCCTTGACTGTCAATCCCTTAAAATATTCGTAACACTAGTTACATATTTGTAATAAAATGAGCAAATCAATAAAACAAAATATTTTTAATATCACCAGTAGGCCAAAGGAGAGGAAAAAAAAAATAAGATAACAGATAAATAGAAGACCGAGAGAACTGCTTGGATGGTAAAAGAGCTTACCTGTAAAGCCCCCCAAAGCCCAAGATTTTTCAAACAAAATACCATGTTATCATGCACTCTGCTGAGCATTCTTTTTGCATTCCTGAGACTTTCAAGATCATCTTTCTTCCCATTGAGTGTTGATATGCACTGCTCTTACAAAAAAGAAAGAGTTAGAAGCACTTGTTTAAGCAAAAACAAATCATATCAGAGAAACAAACACTAAGCAATACCTGGCGTTTTATCTCCTCAAGTTTTCTACAATACATCATATGTGAGTCAGTCGGAACAGGGCCATAATCATATACTCTAACTACAGGATATGCCACAAACTTGTCCAAAACTTCCTTCTTTTCAACAGTATAAACCTACCAAATCAGAGTAAAAGATATTAGGGATTGGTTCACAGAAGTTGTTAAGATCCATATCATAAAAAAATTGCATGACCAGCTTATAGAGAAACAAATAATATGCAAAGGGAATACGGGTCCAAATTGGTAGCCTTCACCAAGAATATGGGTTAATCCGAGAAGGCTGAGCATCTGATGGTGTTATATCACATCCAATTAAAAAGCAAATAATAAATGTTCTTTTTTTCTTTTTTGATTCGAATGAGGATGTTTGGAGAAGTTTGAAGAGCCCAAGGGTTCCTAAGCCACAATTTGTGCATTCTTAACAGGGAACCTTGATCTAGTTATCAGACTACACAACAAAACAAAATGTGGATAAATTCTTACATTCTTTATAGGGATCAACCTGTGTTCTTAAAGTTGGGTAACAAAACAGGAAATAACAGTGTTTTTTACATAACTCCTCAACAACCTAGCAACAAGGATTTTGAGGAAAGTTTAACAGTCATGGTTTGAACTGTTGTGTCATCATAGATTTCCTCATTAGTGATACAAGGAAAGCCTCAGTTGCTCACCATACCTACCTTGCTATGGACCATGATAAAGGCTGTCAATGTGAGTAGAATATGGGACCAAAGGTTGGTTATTCGTTACATGAACTATTCTCGAGTCCCAACTCCCAAGCTCCTATTGTAAGATTTATGATTGAGCATGAGTTTTAATACCATATTGCAATGGCATTCTTGTCATTATTATTTTCAAGAGAAATTAGAAAATGCATATATAAAAATAACTATGAAAAACTACATAACCCAGACAATATATTAAATTGGCAGTTTCAATGACCCACCTTAGCATCAAGCAATTTTTCAAGACTATTAATGCTTTTTGGTAAATTTGCCTGACTAGAAGCACCTGAAATAGAAAAGTATATAACATGTATGGGTTAAGTAAACAACATACCTGGAACAGACTCTTAAGCAATACAAGATACAATATAATGCTTAAGGGAGAGACCCTATCTATAGGCTACAAAAAAAAAATTCAAGATTATATATTATACTCTGCTCAGTACATTTCTCAGGCTAACACTCTTAACTGAAGTTTCCAGCAAACTTTACAAAAGTCAGATATAATATTAAACTTTATTGACATCAATAACAAATTTGGTCATATCAGCTCATTTAACTATATTCTTTATTAAAATGTTGTAAAACTAAAATAGAGGAAGATCCTGTTCATTTGCAGTCAATTAAGCATGTTGACAGATGCAATTTCTCAGTATTACTTTCGATTGATATTTCCTAGCAAAACATTTTATACATCTATAAATTTCTGCTTCTCAATTACATCAGAGATAAATCAATATGAAACAACTATTACACAGTCAAAAGTACCATAAGATAAATTAAGTTCAACACATCCGTTCTAGGGATCAAAAGTTTACTAGGACCAAAAGTCATGACTAGGACAACATCACAAAGAAGAGTTACAAGCAGGGGAACAATTTAATCATATCAGTGCAATATTGCCTAATACCCTAATAGTTTGTGCAGTATTACACTAATAATTATGGAGACACACACACACTAGAGAGAGAGGCGTGATAATAGTTTTCTTATGGTTTTATTGCACCAGAGGTTATGATAATGGATAAGGACTAGTGGAGGCAGGAAAGCGTAATCTAGCACTGAAAGTGGTAGAAATGGAATGCATTGGTAGCAGCCAAACGCCTTGCATATGACAGCAGCATTGATTGACTAGGCAGTTTGAGCAGCGCTTACAACTCAACAAATTTGAAAAAAGGAAAAAGAAATACACAATGGCATTACCTTTCCCTACAACCGGAGATGCAGTCATACCAAATATGCGTGGGAGTTTTGTCGCATTAGTATGGTAGAAGACCTACATAATTGTCAGGAAATCAGACTACACTAACTGGAAAGAAGCAACTAGAAATATGTTTGTGCAACTGTGCATTTGAATGGCAGTAATTTATGTAGTCCTTTACTCTCATGATTTCTGCGTAGGAGTGATTGCTTTTTATTTGTGCATGATGACACTCGTCAAAAATTAGAAGAGCAATCGAGTCCATCCTAATAAAGCAGTGATTTAAGGTACGCAATAGTTTTTGAGGAGTCATAACAAGAACCTGCATGGGACAATCAGCGCAACGAAATAATACACATATAAGCCAAGAATAACAGGAAGCTGTGAAGGTTTTAACTTATTGCAAAAAAGGATAGATACTCTTTGAGAGACTGAAAAGAAAAATGTCAAGTTGTTTGCAATTTTGTTACTAAAAGACAGCAAATAGGAAGTTGTTTGCATCTAACAAGTTTGCAATATATTCAGCCAATACTCAAATGCTATATCCAAAAACTACTTAAAGAGAGTTGCTTCACCCTTTGCTGACACCATAACAGCATAGTTTTAACACTTAACAATATTAGCACCACAAAAGCACCTCGCATCCACAATTGCCAGGTTTCTTCTCTAATTTTTTTCCCTTCTTTAGGAGCAGGGCGCACAGAGACAGAGAGAGATTCAAAAACTTACAAGGCTTTGTCCATAAATGTCTCATATTACACGATAAGATGATTAGATCAATGATAATCCAATATATTAGATAGTGCAAAAAATCCTTTAGCATATGCATTTTGTTTTTCAGATCATTTCCTAAAAAAGGTGGGTGTTAAATTTTAATTTCTTAAGTCCCAAAAAGTTAAATGATGGCACATCCTTCAAATTACCCTTTTCTTATAGCACTGGTTATAAGAAACATGAACTCCACAGCTACAGAGGATTTCCAAAATCCTATAATATCTTTTAAAAATGTAAGTGTTCAGAAATAACCAATAGCTAACTTACCTCATATTCTTCAATCTCTTTTTCCCAATCATAATGGGTCTTCAAGTGCTTAGAGCTCCCACAATGTATCCCAACCTTTAAATCAGTAGATTCTTCTATCACCCGTGCTTGCTACAAAATAATAAGAAATTAGTTTCAGAGAGCAACTATAGTTCAATTCCATTTATTAGCTTCCTAGCGTCCTTATCTCAGAGAGCAACTAAATTTAGCACGCCCCTCTCCAGAACACTTCATTATATTCTGATCGATGATCAGATTATCAGATTTATATCATCAATGACCCCAAAATCAAGCACAACATGTTTATGGTTGACATTGAGTAACTACAGAATATGTACACTTCGGAAAAATCCATCTCAAAATTTATACACTAACTGAAATTAAACGGCAAAAAACGAAAATTGTATAGAACATAGATTAAAAAGACTCACTTGCTGAACCAGGGCGACAGTAGGAGCAAGAAAGACGCATATGTTCTTCTGGGGTTTCCTTATCAAGTGACCCATTTCATACATAAGCAAAACCGCGATATGGGTCTTCCCACAACCTGTCCCTAGGTACACAATTACATTCTCCTCCAAAGCTTTCTTGCAGAGCTCCAACTGATACCTTCAATTACAGCCAAAAAAAAACAAGCATAAGTAGCCTACATTTTTGCCTTGTTTGGTGCCCGAGAAAATGCATGAACAAAATTATCAGTTTATACTCTGAAAATACCCCCAGAAAACAGAAAAAGCTTCAGCAATCTAAGCCTACTTCACCTCCCTGACCCAGAAAAAAACAACAAATATAAAAAAAAAATTAAAAAAAATCCAAAACTCAATTACATACCAATTTTTTATCTCAGCAACCAGAAGCGAAAAAAAAATCGTTAATTTATGGCTCAAATGCAAAAACCGCTCAAATGAAGTGAGATTAAGCAAAAAAAAAAAAAAAGTACATACTCTCTAGCTATCGTTCTCGGGTTTTTCCCTTCCCTTTGAGCTCGCGGACTCGATTCACCTCCATTCTCAGTCGCCGGAAGAACCGAAGCAGGTTGTTCCGCTACAGCCAGAGTTGCCCGGACTTCGGTGCCGCCGGCGGAAGGAGGATCAGCTCCCGCCCCGGTATCTTCTCCGTCGGGCATTGCGAGGAACTCGGACCTGGGCTTGGTCGCTCAGGTGGAAAAGCCGATTGTGTGTAGTTGTTGTCGCTGCTTTGGTCACTGCATAGTGTTTGTATCAGAATCAGTTTCTTTTCAAGTCAATGTACCGTACGGAATTGCGTAGGCTGTGAGTCTTGGTGGTGGGTAAAGCTTATATGGTACTGAGTGGGTTTCTCCTAATAATGGGACCCAAAAATGTCTTTTCAACTTGGTTTTTATTTTGATTTTTTCATTAGTATTTTTTTTTTTGTCTTTTATGACAGCATGTATTTTTGGGGAAAAATCAAAATACTAAAAAAAAAAATTACTGTACTATGTGAAGAAAAAAATTCAAAATTGCATAGAAATTTATCTTTTCTTACCTTTTTCTTTTTTTTTTCTTTGGTGCACTGTGGATTTTTTGATATTGATGACCTTGGTGAGATACATACTAGAAAATTAATTCATAGAATAACCATTGCTATCAACGTGGATTGTACTTCTAAATATGAATTTTATTATCAATTGTTCTCAAATTAAACTACTGCAATTTTGCTTAATTATGTTCATTAATTTTTATTTTTATTTTTATATTCTTCCTCGTTATGTACTCTAATGTGATTTTGTGAGACAATGCATTTAATTTATAATATATTTTAAGTATGTACTTAAATTCTTATTAAACGCCACGAAAATTCATTTAAATTATTAAATAAGACATTCATGTGTAAAATTTGTATGAATATTAAGATAGTGACTCCTATACTTGTGTATATATGTTACTCCATGGGTGAAGAAACTAATTTTATTGGTTACATTTGTGAAACATTATATGATTTCATTGCAATATGACAAACTTACTAAAATGTATATTAATTCATCGATTTATTCATTTCTAGAAAAAATTATGGATTTGTTCATACTAATTATTGTCATGGTAACATGTAACTTATATGTAGAAGATGAAAAGGCAATCATATAAGTAACTTTTATTACTCATCTCCTACACAACCATGTGCGAATCTATGTGAAAATTATTGGCAATGACATGTAGTATGATGTTGTTAAATAAACATTCGTGTCTATACTATTTATAGTGTATTTATTAAGGAAGATTGGTACTATATATATTTCCTAAAAATGCCATTTCATCTAAAAAATTACATGAAAAAAATAATGAGAGAAAATATTATTTTTGTAGTCACTTAAATTCTCTCTCTCGCTCACTCTTATATTTACAGACCAAACTCTTTTCTCATTCTTCTAATAAACTTAATTTTTTTGTATTATTTAGTAGATGTTTTGTAAATATTTTCAAATTGAAAGTATAAAAAAATAAACTATTTTCCAAAGAAGACCAAACAAAACTTAGGAGACATACACAACTTACCTTGCGCTCATATTTTTCCCATGCCATCCATTTTTAGCAAACAATGAAATTTGCTAAATAGTATTTCTTGAAATTCGATCCGTCCACTTTCGAAAATACTTCTCTACAAGATCAATTTTAATGTGTCATCTCATAAGTGTTTGTGACGTTGAATTTATAGAAGAGTTCAAATAACATAAAAGAAAACAAATCAATTGAAATTACACTTTGAAATCTGAAAAAATTTGTTTACACAATTTTACACTTGAGCAAAGATACATATTTTTTATTAAAGATTTCTTTTTGGTCAGCCATTGGTTTTGTAATCCAAGTTTTACGAGAGAAGACAAAACCAATAAAACACTTTTTTTGAACTGCGGCTAATTCCAAAATTGGGATCAAACTCAATGTGATTTTTTTCTTTTTTTCTTTTTTTAAACTAAAAATTAAGCAAATATTTCATAATGTTTTGAATTTAAAATATTTTTAAATGGTAACCATTAAAATATAAATGTAGGGACAAATGCATAAGAAAAAATATCAGCAAAATGCGAAAAAAATTCAAAATTCCAGAGAAACTATCTTTTCTTACCTAATTTTTTTTTCTTGGTGCAGTGTGGATTTTTTGATATTCATGACCTTGGTAAGATACATACTAGAGAATTAATTCATAGAATAACCATTGGTATCAATGTGGATTGTACTTCTAAATATGAATTTTACTATCAATTGTTGCCAAATTAGACGACTGCAATGATCTGCTTAATCATGTTTATTAAATTTTTTTTGTATCATTCGTCAGTATGCTCTAATGTTGCTTTACGAGACAATTTATTTAATTTAGAACATATTGTAGGTTTGTATTTAAATTCTTATTAAGCGCCGAGAATTTCCATTTAAATTATTAAACAAGACATTCATGTCTAAAATTTGTATGAATATTAAGATAATGACTCAAATACTTATGTATGTTACTTGATTGAATTATAAGAGTCTCCTTAAGGGCAACAAAAAAGCCATATGCTTGCCATAAAAAATAACATAATAGAAGAAGACTTGCTTATGATTTATGAATTCATGCTATGGGTGAAGAAACTCATTTTATTGCTTAGATTTGTGCGACACATTGGAATATGACAAACTTATTGAAAAGTATATCAATTCATCGATTTGTTCATTTTCAGAAGAAAAAAAAAATTATGGATTTGTTCATACTAATTATTGTCATCGTAACATATAACTTATCTTGTCATAGCAGATGAAAAAGCAATCATATAACTTATTTTATAACCCATCTCTTGCACAACCATGTAAGAATCTATGTGGAAATTATTGGCAATGACATGTAGCATGATGTTGCTAAGTAAACATTATCATCTATACTATTTATACTGTTTTGTAAATATTTTCAAACTGGAAGTATAAAAAAATAAACTACTATCCAAAGAATATCAAACAAAACTTTGGAGATATACACATCTTACCTTGTGCTTCTATTTTTCCCATGCCATCCATTTTTAGTTAACAGTGAAATTTGCTAAATAGTATTTCTCAAAATTCAATTTATTCATCTGCGAAAATACTTCGCTACGAGGTCAATTTGAGTGTGT
>JAYMTT010000104.1:0-20495 GCA_036898025.1 Hypseocharis bilobata
GATAGACTGCAGGAACGCAAGGTCGAGGCTTAACAGCCGAGGGACGTTTCCTTGATAACCGAATATGTGTCGATTGGAGCCAAAAAGAAGTAGAGTCGATAGAATATCCGAACTGTGCCGGGGTTGGTCCAAGGTGAAGAAGGCGTGAGGGATGTCAGTGACTTATATGCCAGTATAAGGGACAGAAGTGACTTTCGGAAAGTGGCTCAGGTAGCTCAGCTGGTTAGAGCAAAGGTGCCGAAGGATACTTGTGTCAGTGGTTCGAATCCACTTCTAGGCGAAGGTTGAGTTAGTATACTGAATTGAGAAATTCTGGGGAGACACGGATGAGAAGCGGGCGCTTCCTTTAAGTGAACTGGGACCAAGTTTGCTGTCCTAAATAAATGGAAAGGTGGATTGGGCATTCGAAGAGCTCGTCAAATGAACACGGCCCTCCTAACCAAATTGGCCTGGAAGATTGGTGATGGTAGTAAGATTGGATTTTGGCGTGATAGGTGGCTGAATCAGTTCTCTATTGACTCTATGTTGTCTGGAATTGGAGCATGTTAATCTTTTAGATAGAGTCAGTGATTCTATCTCAAATGGGTCTTGGGATCGGAACCGTCTTAAGAAAGTTCTTCCTGAAGGAGTTGTTAACAAGATTCTTGCCCATCCTCTTCCTCACTATGGTCTGGGTGTTGATACGGTGATTTGGGGTTTGGAGAGAAATGGAGTTTTATCTGTTTCTGCGGTGTACCAATTATGGATGCAGAGCATTTTAGGTGAAGGGTCTGAGAACTTGAGTTGGATTTGGAGGGTGGAAGGTCTAGCCAAGTGGCAAGCTTTTCTCTGGCTTGCTTGGCAGGACAAGTTAGTGACAAAGAACCTTCGTATGCATCGTCATATTGCAGATTCGAGTGCTTGTTCGATTTGCAACCACCCTATTGAAGACACTCTGCGTGTCCTCAGGGACTGTTGCCGTGCCCGACGGTTTTGGCTCTCTGTTGTGCCTCCAGCTAAATTTCATAATTTTCTGAATTGAGAGAGGCAGGTTTGGTTGAGGAAAAATTTGATGCATAATGACCAGGACATTGGAGGGATTCCGTGGCATATTTCTTTTGCTACGGCGTGTTGGTATATGTGGAAGTGGAGATGCTCCACCTTTTTTGATGCCCAGTTTCAATACCCTGTGAATGTGGCTGCTATTATTCTGCGGGAAGCTTCGAAAGTGTTTCAAGCCTTCAAGAAGGAATCTATTACTGTTCATCCTAGGACTACCATTATGGTGACTTGGGCAAAGCCAGTGCATGGGGTGGTCAAGATCAACGTGGATGCTGCCCACAACCAGGTCACAGACGAGATTGGCATTGGAGGGGTGCTTCGTGACAGTAATGGTAACTGGCTGGAGGGTTTTTATGGCCGGCCACATTGGCTCTGGTTCTACCATTTTAGCCGAGCTTCATGCTCTCCGTTTTGGAAATCCTTTTGAGTTTGCCAAGTCTTTCTTCTCAGTCCCCTGATGCGATAAGTCAGCTATTTTGATAGATAGATTCCTTCTTTTATTGTCAGAGAGATTACTTCATCTTTGAATAGGGTGGGTATATAAGGTAAGATGTTCAGTATGGGCATTCCAGCCTTTCCTTCATAGCCTATGTAGCTTAACAGGCAGAGACTTGCTTTGGTGCTTCTGGTTTATGTGATATGGGTTTCAGGCGAATAAGGGGTGTCTAATGAGTCCGATGATGGAAGATACCCTTATGATGGGTGATCCCATTAGGGTATCTTCCAGGGCCCTTAAATGCCGCTAATTCGTAATATCCCTAGGGTCAGGCAGGTCTGGAGATACTTAACTGGGAGGAATAGAGTGACACATAACATCCTCAATCCGGGGGTATCAAGGTAAGGAAGGCAGCTAATGTAGCTCCTCCTCTCCTCTCTTGCTTGGTTGAATTGTACTGGCTGGAGATGGAGCTCGGATCGGTAACGTATCTGGCTCTTAGTATTCAAGTGGGACTTGAGGAATAGAATCATAATCTCCGGGTCCGGTCTGCAGTTAGTCGGAGTAAGAGAGTAAGAGCCAGAATCGGCCAGTTCAAGTCAAGCTCTCAGATATAGTTATTCCTGTAAGCATGACTCCTTTATTTCCTCCTTAGGAGCGAATCTCTCCTTGAAAGCCTTCTTCCCTGATTCCTCAACCTAGGATAGATCAATTGACTGTGTAAGCTCTCTAAGGTAGCTATCTATCTTTAATGAGGTTCCTAGTGAGGTCATTCGAATCTTCCCATGGTTCTCTTTCTAACCGGACGCTTATCCTAGTGACATTCTATCATCCTGTGTCACTATATCAAGAAAAGTCATACCTTTCATCCTAGTTGTTCTCTTTCCTGCCTTGATAGTGGCTTAATCCCTTGATAGTACGGGAACGCGGTTGAAGGTATTTAGTTATTTTCCTCAA
Organism: Hypseocharis bilobata; assembly: GCA_036898025.1. Taxonomy (NCBI): domain Eukaryota; kingdom Viridiplantae; phylum Streptophyta; class Magnoliopsida; order Geraniales; family Geraniaceae; genus Hypseocharis; species Hypseocharis bilobata. The sequence continues at coordinate 2,435 of JAYMTT010000104.1, forward strand.
TCAAGCAAGGGCCTCTTTCTTTTTCTTTAAATAGAGAAAGTGGTGGCTAGATTCGCGGCCCCTTTCCAGACTAGAAAGGATTTCAAAGAGCTTTCTGGGATGGAACTCAGTATTCAAGTGAGTCTTTAGGAACTTAGCCCCACCAGAAAGCCAGCCTCCAACTAATCCGAAGAATAAGGAAGGATGCTATCTCCCTGTTACTTACCGTCATAGGACTGGGGAAGCTACTTCCAAGGATAAAAGAAAGCTACTTCTATTCTAAGGAGGCTCGCAACTTGATTAGAGAAGGGCCGCTCGCGGGTTTCTTCCTATAGCGGGGATCAGAAAGATATGAAATAGCCGACAGGATTTGATGCTCGTATAAAATGAAATCAAGGTAGACACCATTCTAAATCGTTCTTGTTCATTCTCCTATATTAGTGATTTCATAAAAAAACTTTCTCGGGAGAACCCATCCAAAATAGGTTGAAGTGGATGCTGATATAGATGCATTTGAATGAATTATGGTCTTTTGAATAAATGAAACTACGGAACGAAGCCCAACATTTACGCTAAGGTACGATCAAGGATTGAGACTACACTAAGGTTATGAAATAGCTTAGCCGAACTATAGAGGCTAAGGTGTTGAACGTCCGCTGTGGATTAAGACTACGTAAAGGTGCGAAAGCCTAGCGAACAAAGAAGCGCAGCCCCTTTCTGGCTTAGTAAGGCGCATCCGTTTTCTTGCTCCTGCGCATTAAGGACTACACCACTATATACGCTCAGAAAAAGAAGCATTGAGCACCTTTACTTCTCTATGGTTATGGTATATCCCCTTTCTTATAGGACGAGCCATAGGAACCTATGAGATTGATTGAACAAGCCTTAACTGAAAGGCGAAGAAGAATACTGAAAGGCGAAGAAGAATCATCGAACTAATGGACGGACCGCAATGCAAGTACTAGAATTCTTTCAATAGAGGAAGGACCTACCGACCGATTTCGAAAGCTGCTACAGTTCTACAATTTCCAGTTGACCGAGAAAGACCACACTTGTCGGAGACTTTTTCCCAATTTCAAGAAATTCAGATCGATTCTCCCCTCCTCACCTGAAGCTACGAAAATCCTTATTGAATAAAAGAATCGTACGCACAAAGCAAGCAACGGAAACCTCTGCCTCAGCTCCTACAGATCAAAGCTAGGCCACACAAAAGAAGGAAAGGTAGGCAGCCTCAAGGATAAGCGGTTGAGCAACCGAGAAGAGCTACTTGACTAAAGCGAGGAAGCGAGAGGTATAGGACTCAACTGTTAAGGAGAGTCTGGTAGGAGTAACTCGAGTGAAACGTTTGGGAGGGGTTTGATCCTTCCTTAGGCCGATCAGAGAAAGTTGTCATTTTCGTTCAGAGAGCTCAACAATTCCTCGAGACCAAAGCTACTTCTGCTCTTTCGATCCCAAGCCTGAATTACCTATTATTGTTGGCTATTCCAATGACAGAGAGAGAGGAGATGCGCTGGTGTATGAGCTCTGAGATGTGTAGGTAGAAAGAGAAGAAGCCGTTCCAACTGGCCCTATAATCCTAGGCTAGGGTAGTAGTCAATCCGATGTAGCTAGGCATTAGTAGACGACCATGAATATAGTAGCCCTATACAATAGACGGCAGTTCCATTCTAACTATATGTCTTGGGGGTTTCAAAGGCGTTCAAACAAAGAAGGAACTGAACTCAAACTTTCTATTCTATCTTGGACCCAGCTGCTACTGAGAAAGTCTCAGGAAATACGAATATTCAAGAGGCAAGAAGGGGATTGGATAAAGACTGGTTCCAGTAGGGGATGTTTATGCCACTACTACATGATAGTAGGAAAAAAATTCTGATTTCTTCGTTTTTCATCCTATGCCCATCCGGTAGAACTAGACGATCTCGCTTTCGGCATAGCCCATTCAAAAAGGCGAGTGCAGCCTCGAGGAGCTCGCCCCCCTATATGTAAGCAGACAGGAAAGAGATATGGATTCGTACGCAAAGCAGACCACCTCGATTGACGGCCTGGAATCTTCTTAGAATTCAAAATCCAATCCTTAGCTTAGCTATCAACTCATACACAGGGCAGGTGAGATGGTCAAGTAAAGGAGGCTGACTCTATCTCTATCCCCATAGAAATAGAAAGAATCTCATTTGTGAAGAGAAGGCTGACTATGTATAGTTCACCATGCTTAAAACAAACATCCTTCACGAAAGCAAGTCCAGTTCCGAAACGAAAGCGAGATCGATCCTTGCCCTGCCTACCCTGTCATCATAATCAAAGTGGAAACGTGCAACTTAAGGCGAGGTCCGCCTCAATAGAAAGTAAAGATGAAATTCAAACTCGATTTTCTATTTTGATGATTGGAAGAGTTAGCTATATCTAGCCGTGCTGGTGAATGCCTGCAGGTCAGGTTCCTTAAAAAAAAAGTTCATATCTTAAAAAAAGAGGTCTAGTGAGTCTCATGTTTCGCAAGTTGGCGTGAGACTCACTCGCATTGATCTACCAGGTGTCGATGAGCTTTAGGTATAAGCCTATGTGATTGCCTTATTAGAATCCTAAGGTGGAGTAGGCGTAAAGAACGAGTTGCTCCGGTAGTAGTAACTAAATGAAATGAACGAAATCTTCCTTCCCTTTCACCTTAGGTTAGGGCCTCCCCCTTTCCTGCTGGATCGGATATCGAATTGTTGTACGCACGCGAAGAGCGATCCTTCTTAGCCCGTTCATGAAAGTCCTTTGTTGCCTAGCAAAAAGAAAAAATCTCTAGTCGAACCTTACCGCTCCGTGGGGGGAAATGGCTATAGTAACAAAAAGGGAAAATGCACACTTGGTTGATTCCTAGATTGAGCTCGTTGATCAGGCTCGCTACGCCCCAGCTCCATCGGTTGCAACCTCTACCTACTATCCTATCTGACCATGCACCAGAGTTGGGACAGATCTGCTACTTACTAGTGACTGGTGACTCACCCGATCGTACCTGAATCAAAGCTTTGACTTATTCCCGGCATGCTACAAGATTCGCACCTTCTAACAAGGAGTGGAACCGAAGTTGGTGATCTATTTATTCTGGAATTCCTACTGAATCACATCGGATACTATCTAAGATAAAAGACCCCTATATATAGAAGATGGGAAAAAGAGCAAAATAAGAAATAGACTGACTTACTGCTCAAATAGGTATCGCTCCTCTTCTAGAACCTAGCAAATCGGGTAAAACCTTTTTCCTTATTGGCTCATACCCCTAATGAGTGCTCACCTTACTTAACCTTACACTAGAAAAGGGGCCTATTTAGATTGATTCTATTACGAGTTCAGAAACACATCCATCGTTTGAAACTCATCCGACTTCTATAACCAGAGTTCATTAACTAAGTATACTAAACGTCACCTTGTTTATGAGCTGGAGTAAGAGGCAGACATGGAAGACTAATCCCGAAATAAGATAAGCCAGATAATCTCTTTCTTTGGCAAGAGATCTAGGTGACCTACCTGATATGGGATTATAGATAATAGAATTCCATTCCCTCTTTCAAGCTTCCGGCAGAGTTAGCAAAGGTACAGACAGTCCGATCTAGCCAGTGAGCAGCATGTCAGCTTTCGATTCAATGTCTTTCTTCACACCCGGAAAACTCTGAAACGGAATGCAGCAATTTCTTAGGGATAGCTGTGTTAGCTAGGCTACCTGCCTGATCAGGCTTTCCATCCAAACTAGTGCCTTAAGCAGGAAGGAAGTTTCTTTTGAACTCTTAGAGCTGCAATAAGGGTAGCAACACGAAGAGTGGAGCCGCGTGAATCCTGAAGATTGTTGAAGACCAACCCTAGTACATGAATAGAATAATGATAGCTTACAATGTATATTGACCAATGGTATTAACAAGAGTAAAGAATCCTTTGGAAAGATTCTGGCTCTTAAGATAGTCCTTTGCTGTTTGCATATCATTACCAATGAATTTCCTAATCAAGTTGGGAGCAGTACGATAAAGATCGAATCTTGTTGTCAAATCCTCTATCATGTTTTATAACTCTACCAACTCTTCATTCGTCATTCTTCTATACCTCTTTTGTAAGGAAGATTTCCTAGGAAAGCCTTAGGAGTTCCTTTCCCGAATTCGTTAGATTGCTACCAGTTCTGGTAGTTGGGCTCTGCTCTGGTCATTCCTGGTTGATGGATAGGTGGGCGCATGCGCTTACTTCCGAACTAAAAGCTTTAGCTTAGCTGGCTAGCAGAACAGAACATGGGTTAATGGGCTCTTAAAGCTTGGCTTGGGAAAGGTCGATAGTCCTCTTCCGCCTACGAGGTTGGTTCTTCGCCTCCACCCGCGAATGGTGAATTTCTAGCTGCCCCCAACGGAAAAAGAAGTGGCGAACTCCTTCCCAACTAGTCAAAGAAAGCCTTTTCCCTTGCCTCTTTTTCTCCCCAGGAGCTCCCAAGTGGACCGTCCTCCTCTCTTTGTTCGCAGTGACAACCTTCAGAGAGCGATAGGTGACCGAGACCCCCTTAGTAGCGGCGAGCGGGCTTGTGTTCCACCTTACTAGCCTGAGTTACGCAACTAAGTAAGTGACTTTCAGTACCTTGGTTTAGCAACCCATTCTTAATATATGTAATTACGGTGTGAGAAGCTATTTTCACACCAACTACTGTGATATAAGTCAGATAGGTTGCTGGCAACTCCAACTTGACCAATCTACTCCTTCTAACTATAGCTCTCAGCTTCGGTTCCTTACCCGGATTTGAGAGTCAGGGGTGACCAGACCGATTCTTTCCAAAAATTTATCCAAATAAACTTCTTTCTAATGAGGCACGTAGTCCTTAGCTGGCAACGGTAAATAACTTCGTAACCTTCGCAAACAAGATATTCTCAGCCCTCTCTCTAAAGGTCTTTCAGTGACCCGAGGGTAGGCAACTCAATAGAATCGATGAGAGGAAAGTCGAAAACTATGCCTCTAGAACCCTTAGTAGAAAGAGACTGAATGAATGAAATCCCGCGTGACCCACTGAACTCACTTTCGTTTTAGGAAAGTAGGGATTTTTGGCATCAAAGATGGGATAGATATTATATGCCATCACAGCTGAACCTTTACCTTACAGAATGCCTTCCTTCTCGTGAGAATCACTTTAGTAAAGTCTCAGGCTCTTACCGCTTTTGAGGTCAGGTTCACATAGCTTCCAGTCGGGATATGCAATGGCTAATTTGCCAGATACAGATATATAGTCCTGGGACTTGTGCCACATCTCATCCGGAGCAGAGTCAGAGAGCCAAATAGAAAGTTTTGCATTCCTAACCTTTAGATCAGATAGCCGGGCAGAGGGACTGGCCAAAAGAGAAAAATGGCTTTCCTAGTAGGCTTAGTTCTCGACTTTAGGAAGATCACTATTAGCCTGGGCTTACTTGTCCCGGCAATACCCGAAAAGACATCTACCAATAAATTGAGTCATTATCACCTAGAGGCTTGCCATCATCAGAGCGGAAACTTTCACAAATTTGGTTGACTTGAAACCTTTCGCCCCTCGACTCCTTACGGAGCCTTGTGGTGCTTACAGTCTATGCGGAGGACACTCTTCGATTGCAATCATTCCTCTTGCTTTAGCTACTTAGTCGGGAACTAGCTTCAGATCTCAGCCTTTCTTTCGTCCTAGATCCTTACAGAAGAGTCAAATACAACGTGGATTTAGCCCTTAGTCGTTGAGTTCTGTTATTGAGTAGGGCGAGAGTCAGAAATCTTAGCGCATTCGGTCTGTCCCATATATATGCTCTAACATATGTAGGAAACTTTGACTTTATTTTCTTGAAAAGCACATTTGCAAACTTTCACCTATGCAATCCATTTAATTCAGACTCTTTTAGGAAGAAATGGACTAGCTACCCTTAGGCAATATGAACTCTCAACACAAATGGATTATCCAAAACCAATGATAGACAGAAATCCCTTCTTTGAAAGGACGGACCTTATAGCTTGTAGAAGAAGGAGCTTTACCAATAAAATAGACGAACTACTCTGTATGTGATATATAAGCGGATCCAGTTCTGGCTTTGGATTACACCCATAAAAGGTGGATATCTTTTTCAAAACTTCACTGAGGAGGAAATTCAGATAGATCCAAGTAAGATGCAGCCTTATGTAAATTCCATTATATTGATATACTGAAAACTTGGGCAGAAATGGATTTAGGGTTGCACTCACAAGTGCTTGAAAAGAAGCGTCCCGTAATCGCTAAAGCTCACCCTTCGTTCTTCAACTTCGTTGCCTTCCCTTTACTTCAATAGGAGAAAGAAAAGATAACTAGCTTGCCAAAATAGACACTTTCCTTAAGGTAGGGACTCTATAAAGTCTTATTGGAAACTGGGACTAGATGGCGCTGGCAGAGGGAAGGTATAATCAAGATTCTAAGAACTATACCATGCCTCATTACGTAGTCTAAGAAAGAGACTGAAAAGGCATATCTTTACTTATCTTCTTTCTTGTTAGCATCGTTCGCTCTGCAGGTTCAGTCTAAAGAGATCGATTTGAAAGTTTCACCTACTCTGGGGCTAGCTCTATCTGGCCTTCAGGTCCTATGCAAGTTGAAAGAAAAGATTAGGAAGACGGGGGGCAGGCACCACTACTGCATCACGAGCAGCAAGTGACGTTAGGTCTAAAAAGATCCAAATAGCATTCATAAAGATGGTCTACTAAGACACAAAGTAAGCGGTATTATTCAAGTGAAAGACATATTAGGGTAACTGGGTCATCCTGATACTGGTTAATAAAGAAGTAAAGGATCCTAGAATTTGTGGAATACATTTACCAAAACTAGGCGAATATAGATCTTAACTCGGGCGAAGCAGTGCTGGGTATAGAGACAGAGGGAAGACAAAACAAATGGCATATCCCTCTCAGAAAGAGCCTATTCCTCTTCTTCTTGTAGGAGAAAAAAGGTTACGTTAGTATACTTCGTTGATAGACTCTGGCAAGCAACATATTAAGTTCACTTCGATGACAGGCTGATTGACGGGATGATTGAGGGAAGTAATGTACTGATTCTCCATAAGCTGCCAGCTGTAAGCGACTCCGAACCATAAGCTTCTAAGTAAGCGACTACGTTCCTCTATTAACATTAAGAGCCGAGACCTAACGGACCTTCGTCACCAGAGTTTATCAACTCAGTATACTTAATGTCACCTTTGCTCTCTAAGAACCAAGGGCTATCTACCCCTCTAAACTAAGCTCATTTTATTCGCCCAATTGGTTATATAACCTCATTTGATTCTAAACCTTCTCATCCCGTATGTAAAGTATGTCGTCACAATCACATATAGTCTAATGGAATGAGTCTAGTGGAATAAAGAATTCATTCATTATCTTCGTTAGCGATGAAGAAAGAGCCTAGCTAGTTAGTGTCTGTCTCCGACTTACTTTCATTCAGTTGTGACTCGTGTTAAGGCCCAAAAAGATAGCCAATCAGAACTTTCAAAGCAATGCAGTCCATAGACTCATTCTCAATCAAAGAGGGACTGAAACTCTTCCCCTCTCGTAGCAACCACCTTTCTTTGAATCTCGCATGTGACATGATACGATCCACATGTTTTAGAGCATGATCCTTTGAAGAAAGTCAAATGCTTCTGAGTGGCCTAAGAAGAGTATTGGTCTCATAGAATGTGAATGATAAAAGTGCCTGTGAATAAGTATGTTTGCTATAGATCGCCCATCAACCTATTTACTATTTGCTAAGCCATAGATTTCAAATAAGATGGGTACATTAACTGACCCGATTGTCTATTGGATTATACAATTAGATTGATAGGCCTAAAGTCTTTGGATCAATGATGAAAGTATGTGATCTTCAGGCTGGCTTAGGACTGATGATGATTTTGAGTGATTCGTGATCAATGCAATAGATAGCATAGCCTTGATTGATGCTAACTAGCCGGAAACAACTCCTCAAAATAGAATTTTGAAATTGTATTTTATGATACCTAAGCTCCTCTGGCCTAGCTCTTGAAGGGACGGCGAAGTATTCTTATCGGCTGACGGGCTAAGATAAAGAGGACAACTTAGGGGTCCTGTAACTTCGATTGCAATCTTCTTTTAATGAATTCCGAGCTGAGTGCGACTCACTCTTGATCAATCGGTAAACCCTGATAGAACTTGAAGAAGGTCAATTTATCTATCTTTTTGTTGAGAATTGCAAGTTGAAATTCCTTGTATGAAAATGGCATTGATGGGTTTGGAGTAAATGCTATTAGCATATATAGTCTCTGATGCCGGGCCACCCACCCCGTGTAATGGCTACAAAAAAGACTACTAGGGTTGGGTTAAGGTGCAGTTCTATGTTCTGAATTTACAACTGGAGATTATAGAATGACTCTTTCCGGTCTCTTTCTTGTGTGTGCTCCTACTCAAAACAATTTGTTCTTTCATTGACCTTCTGTGAAATAACTTATTCTTACTTGCATTTCTTGCTGTCTTCCTTCGTCTTCGTTCTATTCTGAGCTTACTTTTTTTTGAAGAAAAAGAAGGAGGTCTCGCTTTCCCTCTAATAGCTTTTTGTACCGCCTCCGGCGTCTAGACCGACTACTCTGCTTATTTATGTGCCTGCTTGAAGCTTGACGGCCCCAGAATTAGAGTCTTAGTCTATCTATAAGTATAGTCTCTTTACTTGTGATGGGGATATAGGTATACCACATGGGCCTACATAATACCTTCTTTCCCGACTTACTTATAGGATCAAATAATGGATTCCGATCCGATCAACGCGGATCAATGGGCTTACCCGAGACTAAGCGAATGGGCAGATGAGCCCTCTTTTTTGGCACTTGCTTTAGAGCTTTGCCTTCGAAGAAAGAAGTATAAGGGTTCGTCATAAGTCTGTAGCGCAGGTTGAGGGAACTAAGATCCTTCTTTACAAAAGGAAAAAAGACCCTAAGCTAGTAAAGCATGCAATAAGTAAAGTCAGTGGAAAACGAGAGCCAGTAATTGAACCCATCGTCGCTAGATTCTTCGCAGTTGATATTCTTTGAAGAAGAAATGAAAGTGAATGCTAACGAAAACCATAATTACATAGATAGATAACTCCACTTTTCCTTTTTGAAAAATGAAAGGGAGAAACTCTAGTAAGATAAGACATTAAAGCTACACATATACCGGAGCAAGTTACTAAGAGGATTTTCCCTAAGCAAGAAGAAAAAAATTCGGACGTATAGCTATGAAAGTTAGCTTGATGATTTGACCTAGGAAACGAGATAGAAATGTGAGAGTTTCGCATCTCATATATAGTGGCAAAAGTTAGTGTATTTCATATTTCTTTTTCCCTCTCGATAGGAGCTATCTAAGGCATGGGCCTCAACTCACTCTAGGCTAAATCCTGTTCTCTAAGGTCTAACCCTTGTAACTACCTATCAAGGTACAGTCCCGTAGGTCGAGAAAGGAAACTCAAACTTAGACCACAATCTTCAGGTTTCTTTTTTATTCTGATTTTTCTTCTCAGACATCCCTTATCTCTGGTTCTTGTTATTTTTTTATTTGATCTACTTCTGTTTTGTTATTTCCCTTGTTATTCATTGGTTTTTCTTCATTCTTCGGATATCAGCATTAGTGGTGTAATTATTGTATTAGTCTCGAACAGTTCTTACATCCCTCCGTTAGCATGTTGGGAAGACTATACCAAACATAGTTACAGTAGGGGAATAAAAGAAAGAATAACTCCTCCGTATAGAATCCGTATAGAATGGAATCTTTAGTTACGTACCTTCCCAATTAGTTTCATTTTTCCTTCGTCTTCAGACTCATCCTATCCCTTTGATAGTAAAACATTATGAAAGAGACCATTTTCCCCTGTATCGAATTCGTTATATTGTTCGTCTTCTCGACCTGTTGGCATCGTGCCTTGTCAGCGGCATATTTGTAATGACGGGAATCTTCTTTCACGAAGATGCAGAAAGTATAAAGCACTAATATGAAATGAAACAAAAAAGGAACTCACTAAAAAAGCGGATCTTCCCTTACTAGGTTAAGGATCTTAGTCTATTCAAGGAATCCATACATCTTTCGTAGGGTTGTACTTATTGAACCTTGTTCTTTGAGTAGATTTGCTACCCGAGGATCCATCCTTATTTCTAATTTTATCTAACAAATAACTTGGGATTAGATTTTTCGGTAATGAAGTTTACCTCCCGGCTCGTCACCTCGCCCCTTTCTTTCTCAATCCAGTATCGTCAGCCCAATCATCTATCGATTCTTCTCTAACGCTCCTTCATTTAGCAATTCAGTATCATCCTGCCCCTTCTCCACCTTCTATCGATAAGTTGTCTCCCATCCGGCCCGTGTATATAAAATAAGAACACCTAGAGAGTAAAATACATAAATAATAAACCCCATAGCGGATCTAACCCTGATTGCTGCTTAGGGCGAATATTGTTTTGGCTAATAAGATTACCGACTTCTTCGACATATTCCTCACGATTTCATTTCATCCAACTAGTAAGGTAGGCCTACGAACTAGTTAGTGGGGCATATGGAGCAGCCCCTCCCTATCTGAACTGGATTTCGCTATACCTTTCTATAGTTGCATTTATTTCGGGGTGATAAGGATGTGTACCTTCGCTATTGAGACAGCTGGTAGCATTTCTTTGACAGATGTTGGACTGTAAATGGACTAACTACTAGGGTTTCACTTCTAATCAGAGAAGGATAGAACGCGCCTCTCGGCTAGGGACCAAGTTAAAGAGCATTCATTCTTCATTACGAAGCTGAGTCAAGAGAAGAAATGATGAATCGTCATTCAATTAAAGTGAGAAAGTGACCCAAGGCGCGAACGAAGGCATTCTCCTAAGTCTGGTCAACATGGCACTCAGTGGAAGCCGCAGTAGCGGTAAAGAAGGTAGAGCCTTTTAGCTAAGTAATAAAAAAGCAAAAAGGTATTCCCTTGCTTAGAGCGAAGCTTACAGGGGCCTCCTACCAAATCAGCTATTTTCGTGCAAGACTCTACTCTAACTCCAGAAAGAGGCTTTGGCCCCAATGCAAAACTAGATAGAGAAAGAATCCTGGGTAGGGAGATGGACTTGAGCTATAGCCTCTTACCAACTCTTTTTTTTTTCTTTGGAACCATCATGAATGATGGAAGTCAGCAAGTAGAGAGTGGTTGGTCCGATCAAGCTGTCTCTGTCCTCTCCAAGCAAACTGTGAGAATGAACCTTAGATCCTCAGGTTCTAATGAGTGAGTCCTGGCATTTTATAGACAATCTCTATCGCTCACCCCTAAGCTTGCTTCGTCAGCATCTATCTCGCCCGCTACTGCGCCTCTTCTGGATCTACTTATCTTATTAGGGACCAAAGATTGTTCTAATCTAATTAGGCTACTCGACTTGCTACTTATATTAGACTTTCATTCAATCCTGATTAGGAAGCGACACTTACTTGGAAAGCTTTTGAGAGCGAATAAGTTCCTATCTTAAGCCCTTATTATTTCCTAACATGGTGCGAAAGGCCTTCTAAATCATTTTTTCATAGGCGAGTCCTCTTCGACTTCATGTAGGCATTCTTCTCAAACTTCGATTTCTACTCAAACTTTTTCAGATACTTATGAAATCAAATGGAATCTAAGAGGAATCCGTAGATCCGAGTGACTTTCTAGCCATTCTATAGCTCCACTTTCTAAGAAAGTATCATGCCAGCTTCTTGGTCTAGTTTTGTAAGATGGGATTCTGGGAATGATTCTTCCACGAGTCCTGCTCGATTTTCAGATTGAAAACATTCAACTTTCCCATCCATCAAGATAAAATAAAGGGTTTACGTTATCCCCAGCATGTTATCCGAAGTAGACGGACCGCTGGTCGACCTGTGAATCGAACTGAATGCCTGGTCTTAGCGTCTTTCTGATAGCAAGCTTGGTTTCTTTTTGTCTAGTTGAACTAAGCCGAAGTGATGATATAATACAGATATCCCACGCAGGCGAGGAAGTCGGAACTGGCTATAACATTCATTCCAACTTCGGCGCCTCTATTATGTAAATAAGGAAAGAGACAGGAAACTCTGTTAATCAGAAGCTACTTAAGGAGAGCCTGTCCATTTCCTGAGGGAGAAGATGAGAAATGGCTGGTGATTCAAGGATAAGATCTTTCCCCGCTATCGCGCTCACTATCCCACATGTAAAGACTCACTCTTAGCTTAGGTGAACTCTATCTTTTTTTTACTAATTCAACAATGGACATTGAATAATGGAAGCTCAATGGTTCGTTATTTACACACCCCCGTTAACACGATTGGATTTGGAAACATTCCTCGCAGACAAGCTTTCACATGTTGAATTCGGTATGTATGGTGAACCACCACACTACATGATGAGTGAGACCATCTCCATCTCAATAGCATCTGGACGTCTTTATCTTCCTTACCAGCCAGAGCTATCCTTATTGGAGGAAATTGATTCTTAGTTAGGCCACATTCCATTCCCCAGCCTCGACCAGGCTCAAAGAATGTCTACATAGAAGAAAGAATTAGATGCTTCAGCGCGCTCACTCTTCTTCGCCTTTCAGGAAAGAGTAACAATCGTGCTGAACATATCATATGGGGACTCCCCAAAAGAAGTGGGTTCTAATAGATATTGATTGGGTTCTCCATTTACTTTATTGGTTCCAGGTGAAGAATTATACATTATTGCTAAATGAAGGTTCAAGATGATCATTATCGCTAGATGATGGTGCAGAATGATGCTGGATTGTTAGATTCAGGGGCGTTAGATACATTATTGTGAAATGAAGGTTCGATAAGAGCTTATACTTTAGTGTAAGGAACAAGGCTTAGTTAAGGTTAAGCTTACGGGGCTCCTTGGGTCAAAAGAATGTCAGACTTTGAGGATTACTTAAGATATTACTTGGAAAAGATTCTGAGATGAAACAGTGGCATCAAGAGCTATGGAGTCATAAACAGAATATCTAAAATCAGAGGTTAAACCATTAGCAGCAATAAGAGGAAGCGCTTACTTATTAGAAGAATCAGCATCTTCTGGGACTCGAACTTTAGCGACGTAGTACCTCGGCCTTCTACTCACTCTCACGTAGTTCGTCCCTCTTGCTCCTTTCTCAGCAAGAAGCCTATCCGTGCTTTCGGGAGAGAGATAGGGATAGGTTTACCAATGAACAAAGAAGGGATTAGCTTAAAAGAACCGAAACTCCTGCTAAAGGAACGAATGCTAATGAAGATCCTAAAAGCTAGAAACTACTTCTTTCTTACTTAAGATATTAGATTCTATTTTCGGATTAGCAACAAAGACGTGCATCACAAACTACAAACCAAGCTTCAGCTGACATTTCCAAATTGGATGATCATGGGTATCCTTACTCTGACCATGGAAGATCTGACTTCTTATTTAGAACCTAAAAAATCTCAATTACTGGAATAGAATAAAGTGGTCTTTCAGAAAGAAGAAGCATTAGTTACATTGGAACAAAGGCGCGGAGCGTATGATATTCCTATTTCCGATAGCTAGTATCCCATCCCTCACCTAAAAGGGCAAAGCTATAGCACCTTTCCAGCTAGTCGTTCCAGTTATTGAGGGCGTACAGTTGTAACATTCCTTCCTCTGTCAGTAGGAAATGCAATTTTCTCCAGTAGATAGATATAATAGGGTTGTGTCGGGGAATGAAAGAAGATAGGAATGGAAGGGATTGTCTGTCCGGTACAGTAGTTGAAGCAAAGGAAAATAGAACGATAAAGCATTCAAGACCTTACTTGACCCCGTACTTTAGGACTAGTGGAACAGTCCCTCTTTAGCCTTAGCGATTCCTAGTTTCTTCCCAGAATCTCTCAATCCAGTATACTTCGTCACCCTCCACTTCTATCGTTGCGATTTCAACAAATGGATTCTATTTCAGATATTTATGGATGCAGATAATAGATTTGGTATCAATCGGAGGGGTGCTACCACCACCAGAAGAGTTACCAGTCCGGGTTGGTACCAAACTCACACTTCTCTTTTCTGTGCTTACGTCAGCCATGGAGAAGAATTTGATTATAACCTAGGTTGTCTGCAACCTGGCTCTGATACCATTGGGTAAGAGAACAGCGTATTCAATTGCAGCTCCTTCTAGAGTCAGTGACATCAATCCTCTTCGGGACATATTCAAGTCTAGATGTATTTCATTATCCTTCTCACCTAGCTATGAAAGCTTACTTTTCTATTTGACGATCTGTAACTATTTCTTGGTATTATTCTATACAATAGGTTTCCTATCTGTTGTAACAAGAGGTTTCCTTACAGTCTTAGTATTTCCCTTAGCCCCAGCTACTTCGTCTGGCAACGCTGCTTCGTAAACCTTCGTCTATCAACCCTGTATTCTGTCTAAACCTTTTGAAGCCAGGTTTACCAATCCAAAGAAGGAAACCCTGAATTGAATGTCGGAATGGCAAGAATGAAGAAAATCCAATCCATCTGGATTCTTCCTCGCATGAATCCATTTATCGAGTACTAAGAGACAAGTAGTAAAAAAAAGAAACACTAGATCGCTAGGCTCAATCTTCCTAAACCTTCCTAGTTAAGCTGTCCAATCCCCAATCCTAGAATACTCTCATTTCATAAGGGAGCTTACTAACGACACTGTCTTAGAAGCGAGTGATTGGTTGCGACCAAGATTTTTTTGTATTACTTCTTCTTTCTGTACCTCTCTGCATATTACTCAAAGTGTTGACCATTGGATAAACTTTGGCGCCGTAAGGTGGAGTCAGGCTTAGCCTTAAGTGGATGGAACTTATATGCCCGAAGCAGTAGTCATGTCTAACGAATCTTCACTTCAATCATAGGAAGCTCTTGCTCGCTAGAAAAGGAATCTCACTCCGATCGCCTTCTCTAATAGCTTCTTCGAACCCTGTCCCAGACTCTTTCTAGTTCCTATCCGTCCTAGTTCTTTCACTCAACTATAGTATTTACTCCGTACCTTGGGTAACTTCGAACTTACATTCCATGAACTAAGGTAAGTAATTGGTTCATCCTTCCTTCTTTCTAAAAAGCTGATTGATATCCTTGCGATTGAAGTCGAGCTCCTACGTTCCTCTATACTAAGAAATTTCTTTTTTCTGTTGCTAGACAGTCGGTATAGTACGGGCATGAGGCGCGTCTAGCCCTTGGATTGGAGCTCAATCCTAACGGAACCCTAATCAGCAAGCTTCTATCTAAGCTAAGCAATTTCAAAAACCTTACCTTAGCCTAATGACTAAGTAATTCAAATACCTTTCTTAATTCCTTAATAAAGATAAGAGTACTCTCTATTCTTAGTACATACAGGTAGTTCAACCCACTACGCGGTTTTCCTTCAGACAATGTGGCCATTAGTGTCGGACTGGAATGAAGCTAATGTGTCGATTCATTCCCTCATTAGCGGGATGATCCAACTCAACTCACTGTAAGGACGAGGTAGAGTTGTTACACCGATCTCTATTCTATACAGTACACAATTACTCTTAAGTCAAGAAGGAAAACTCTGATTCGACTAGCTTCTTAGCTGAAGACAGAGCTTGCAACCATTTTTAGCAACAAGCTCAGATTAGGAGTCTAGCTTACAAGGATTTTCCCCCATTCTAAAATTCCATAACATAAGAAATGTGAACCCTACCATTGTTCAATAAAAGGATCCTCGCATGAAAGGAATGGAGAATGAGAGTGAGAGAGAGCTGGAACTAAAAGGGTATTCCCGATTCCAGTCTTAGGGTCAAAGAATCCAGGGCAACTATATAGCTGCTTACACGACGCGAGTAAGAATCAATCCTTATGTATGGATTGCCATTCTTTCGCATTAGGACTGACTTTTGACTTAACTTAAAGAGAGAATACTTTTTCAATGGGGGCCAATAGCACACTCGACGAAGCCGTTTGTAACTATACGAGCCATAGATGGGAGTCAGCCTCTGTCCAATTCAAATATGAATATGGTCCCTGTAAGCTTCGGTAGTTTCTCACCAGAGTTAGACACTCCGTTCAATCGGTTGTGACTTTATTGTTGTCCCAATTTCATTGCCTTTTATTCTCTTTCTTCTTCCTATTCTCGATCAGACAATCTCTATCTAATTGAGATAGATTTTCAGATGGCTAGTTGCCAGATATATATAATAGACTGGGCGTCTGGCTACATAGTGAAATTCACTACCAGCTTTGATACCAAGGGGTCCTCTCCCGTCTAACCTTAATGGTGCTAATATCCTTTACTATCGATTGCTTATAACAAGCCTTGGCATAGCGGTCAAGCCTTTCACCCTTTCCCGTCGGCCCAACTCCACTTTTCTCTGTCGAGTAAGGGCTGGACTTCTTTTTCTTGCTTTAATCTATCAAATGCTGATTCATTCTATAAGATATAGGTTTCTTAAGAAGGGAAAATCATTGCTTCCCGATTTCTTGCCCTGAAAGGAGGGTTTCAGCTCTTTATTTCGCAGTAGGATCACAAAGCACTTGTGTTCATCTTGCTTTCTCTACTGGTCAAACAATTTCCTCAGTCTGCGAGAATCTTAAGTAGAGCTTATGCCTCAATGTACGGCTTAGGTAAGGCTGAAGATGATAGAATTTCTTTATTTACGAGGACTCTCATAACAAAGAATAGCTTCTCCATACCTTGATTCTGATCTTGTAAGGACTTCAATTGTTGATAAGAAAGACTCTTCCTTCCCCACCTTAGTCAGTCTTCTATGGTTGATCGGCCAGGTTAGAGAATCAAAAGGCCACTATCTGTGGAGTTGACAGACCCACGGAGCGGTTTAGAGTATACTTAGTTGCCAAACTCACTCTCGCTTAACAGAAAGAAAGCCCAGCTCCTAACCATAAGCAAAGCTGTAAGCGGCTTCGTACCTCGATGCCGCCTCCCGTTCAAGAATCTTTCTTTCTTACCTTTATTCTTATGACCTTTCCTATACAGGACTATTATGTTATGATTCTCTTCTAGGCATGGCTATGATTACTAACTAGAGTAGGTATAGGCTTGAGAGCAAGTACTTATCCGTCTAACTAGTAAGTAAAGTAGTTCAAAGACCTAATTCAATTACGATCTAAATTACAAACAAGTATGAGGGACACTTAGTGAATAGTTCCTTGAGCCGCAGAATGCCTGACTCTTAAGTCGACTTATTTATGGCCCTGCTTGCTTTTATTGAATGAAGAAGATGCTTCTTTCAATGTCATTGCCTTTCGCCTTACTCCTCACCGAAACCATAAGGCACTCCCGATCCTTAATAAGGCATGTGATGCACCGAAGATCCTCCTGAACCAGAGTATATAAATGAAAGCAAAATCAAGTTTTTGTCTCGCTTCTCTATTATATTAAGAAAAACTATAGTTGCGATTTCATTACCAATCTAAAAAGGGGCATGGAGAGAGGAGACTTCTGGGAAGCAAGCGAACGGAGCAGGTACGGAAGGATATTATGATAAGTAAGGGACAGATTAACAGAGACAACTAAAGTGAGGCAAGGAAGTTGGAGTAGTACGATTCGGGGATAGAAAGAGGGCTGGGGCTAGGGACACTGGGAACAAAGAAGGGCAAGACTTGAAATAAAAGGCACAAAAGAAAGAGTCGACAAAGAAGCGTAAGCTACGAAGGGGGTAACACATGACATGAAAGAACTTTGTTTGTTAGACTCTGGTTTCAAGAAAGGACTGGCCAAACGAGATAAAGATTCTCACTTTTCGCGCATCTCTACTACCGACGAAAGCTTACTCTCCTTCGGAGCCTAGGCACTGAAAGTGATTTCTTTTCCATTTTTTCATTTCCTATAGTGGAAGAAGTTACACCCTTATATCTCTTCGGACCCCATTACTTTTTGAAATGACACTTGCTATCAAAAGGGGAAAATACACACTTATTCTATTTTTCGGTCGCTCCAAAGAGCAAATCATATCTCCCGGGATGAGCTTTCAATTGACTTGAAATTGACTCTCTACAAAAAAAGCAATTAGGCAAGTTAAATATCGTATATGGAATCCATTTGATTGAAATAGCTTATTCAGTGCTTCTAGTCCACAAAGAGAAGAAGGTATCGCTGCGGGGTGGAGGAATAGGTCAACTCATCTGGCTCATGATTAGAAGATCGCAGGTTCGAATCCTGTCCCC
>JAYMTT010000105.1:0-20456 GCA_036898025.1 Hypseocharis bilobata
CACTCTTGAAGGGATTCCTCTATCTTGCCTATAGTGAGATGGAAAGAGAGATCCCCAATAGCTGGAACTGAAAGACCGGATTTCACTATCTTATTTTATTCGTAACAATCCTAATACTATCTGTCCTAGTTCCTAAGGTTGACTATAACAATACAATCCCTTCAGGTTATGTCAAAGGGTGTGTAACAATTTCTGTACCTATTTCACTACTGTAACAAGAGTATCCTTTTCCTTGCCAACTATTTCCCTTCAAAATGGATCTAGTTTCAGTGCCTTCATTTCCCTCTTTATTCCATTTCTAAGAAGTCGTTTAGCCTTCAATCCTTATTCCTATTCTTTCTTGACCGACTTTTAGGTTACACTTTCAATAGCGATGGTGCTAGCGACCGAACATCTCCTAGAATTTCTTGTTTGTTAGATTCCCCACTTGACTGACTTTGTAGATAGAATCTTCAATGAGTAGTGGAAAGAAGGAAGAACAAGAAAAGACATTCCCTTACTGAACTAGCAGAAACCGCCACGGTATTCCGCCTCAGCAGAGGAGCGAGAAACAACTGTCTCTTTCTTGGACCTCCAAGAGATGGGAGAAGTGTACCCAGAAAAAGAATATAACCAGTGGTGGAAATGAAAGAGCAAATCCTAGTGGATTCAATTATTCTCCCGTAAGCAATTCCATAACTTTCTAGTTAGCCTTATAGCTCCAACTAGGGCCCCTTCCCTTAGGCCCCATCGTGAACACGTCATCCAAAAGCTTGCTTCGTTTCGTCTGTAAAACATGTGAGACTTCGCTTCCTTCTAAGTCAGATATCAAATTGAGCTTTCTTCTTTTAAGAGTTTGATCTAGCCCAGCGATTCCCCTACATCAAGAGCGGGCTTTGGGAATACTCGTTAGAATCTTATTACACGGGTCAATAACTCCTAGAGAAGAGGTAGGTTGAGCTAAGAGGAAAGGAGGATACTTTCTAATAATCCATCCGAAAAGAAAATGAAAAGAAACTAATAATAATAAATAGAACGACTTTCCAATAAGTAGGTAGTGTATACTCGCTTACCTAAAAAACCAACAAACAGGAGACAAGTCTTTTCAACACAAGGGCAGGCCAACTCCTTCTTCCATTCAACCCCCAACTCCAACTATCAACAAATTCATTTTTGATTTTTCTGTTGCTCCACTAGGTATGCGAAGCAGTATAGGGTATAGAGACTCTGGGCTCATCATTTCCTATTCGGAGAACCATAAAGCCTTTTTTTCCCTTACACAGGTGGACGGGCTGGTTAAGCCACAAGACTTCTAACGCTATCCTTCTGTTAACTTAGTGCAAAGCCAGATACCTGACTCCACGTTCTTCCTTTCGGGAAGGGAGGCTCTGACAAGATCTATTGATTGCAGCCAATGCCACTCTATCAGACATCACCTCAACCTTAGTAGTAGTCTATCTCATCCTGCAGTCTAGCGACATAAGCTCCTTAGCGGACCCTTAGTCTAACAACAAAGCATACTGACGTAACCAGTGTTTAGCAACCCAGCACTGCTTCGCATACCTCCATCCATTGATTCTATTGGTAGACCCAAAGCATAGGAATGAGGTGAAGGTAGTCTCCTACTTACTACCTTCTTTCCCTCCCCTTATGGTAGAGCAAGCAAACTACCCGATTTCAATAAAGACCTTTTTGGAGCCTATTGATCAATACAATAGTAGGAATCTTAAGGTCTTAAGAAGGTAATGCCCAAGATCGCTCCTCATGAATGAAGCTCTTGCCCTTCTTGCCTTTGCCTAAGGGATAGATGCCAAAGAAGAGGTCTGGAAATGCCCTTGGAAGAACGGGATCGGCCAGAACAGAAGTTAAGAGCGCTTGCTTGTTAAAGTAAGGAAGAAGTACGAAAATGAGACGCTCCTTTCTTTCACTATATTATAAACAGATTTTCTCCTCCACACCAATCACGAGTTTTTCTTTATTCTTCTTGTATATCGTCGTAACGCCCTTAATGCTAGGGTTTGAAAAAGACTTTTTATGTCATTTCCATTTAGGTTTGATTTGGATATCTCTGTTGTTTTCTTTTCTTTCCGCACCCTTTCTTCGAAATGATAAAGAAGATGGTACACTCGAATTGTATTATTTAAGTTCTTATTGCTTGCCAAAGATTCTACTTCTACAATTGGTAGGTCACTGGTTTATTCAAATAAGTTGTGTTTTCTGTGGTTTTCCCATGTTACAACTTATGTACCAATTCGGTCGATCCGGAATGGATTGGTTAAACATTTTATTAGGGAGCCTGGTCTTGACTCTTCTGTGTGGTATTCATTCTTGTTTGGCTCTTGGATTAAACAGATGTGGTTGGAACAGCTTGAAAAATTTAACCACTTTACCTACTTTATTACCTCTCACCCTTTTTTGTACCTCTATTGAAACAGAATGGTTTCATGTTCTTTTATTGATTGGTTATTTCTTTTTGTTTGTATCTCTTTTTCCAATTTTGGTCTCGATTAGTTTACAAGATTGAATGGCTAATCCCGCTCCCCGCCTCGATTCGATTGTTTTCCAAGAATGTTGTAAGGGTATATAAGCCATGTATCTGGGAGGCTTTTCTCAAAAGGGCTTTCGGGTAGCTTTGTTTTAGCGCTTTCGTTCGTAACAAGGTAGCCATAGGGGAACCTGCGGCTGGATTGAATCCCTCTTTCATTCAATCGAAATCTCGTTTCTAAAGTAATCTTTCATTAACAGAGGAGCCAACCAAGGGACCTTAACTGAAATAGCAGTCTCTATCGCCCCAGAATTTCTCAACCCAGCAATGCTTCGCATACCTTCATTTAACAATAAAGCAATGCTTCGCATACCTTTCATTTTGAAGCAATTAGGGATAAAGAGAAAGAGACTTATTGACTGTGGTTGTGGTATAGCTCGGTTTGGCTAGGGGCTTGACTAATTTAAGAAGCTGGATGTATAAGTTGAGGCTGTCGTATTGAATTACGGAGGGAAAAGGCGCTTCAGCTCAAGGCTACCTCCCGAAGGAGAAAGATTCGATCTAATCAGTTCAATAAATGCTTGCTATTTTGACTTCTTTTTTTATAGGTGTCTTAGATCTCATAGCATGTATAGAGAGAGTTTCGGAAGTCTTCTATTTGCTTCATTCATCCCTATTCTGTAAGCCCAGATGAACCAATAGGCCAATAGGTAGAGTCCATAGGGGGTAAATAAAGAGGTTGCCCATACTAAAAACGAAAATTTGAAAATTAGCAGGTATAAATTCTCGGTAAGGAAAGACATATGCAGCATCCGAAAGTTAATAGGATAGGTCTAGTAGAAAGATAGACAAAGCGTACACAAGTTTGGGTGGATTGCCTCATTTTTGAGAAGTTGGATGAGTAGGCCTTGTTTCTAGTATGCATGAGTGAGAGGTTGGAGGGATGGGTACTGGCAAGAGGTGGCCTATGAAGGGCTTCAGCTTATCTGTTTTGCCTGCGGTCGGTCGGGGCATAAGGACAATGCGTGTTATTTTTGCTAAGAAACAGGAGGGAGGGGTCTCTGGAGGTGGTGAGCAAGCGGTGAAAGGCGGAGGAGATAGTTCCAATGGAGGTTGCTTCGCCCGCCGGCGCTGGATATCACGTTGACTCCGGTGGGACAAGATAAGGCAACCACATCTCAAGGCCCCGAATTTGGGGCGTGGATGTTGGTCCCCAGAAGAAATCGCCGCAAATCAGGGACTAGTAAGCGTGGGGATGAATCTCAAGCTCGAGGGGATGGGAACAATGGCCGAGGATCCCGGTATGATATCCTTTCCGAACATGGGGTAGACGAGTCTGTTATGGAAGGTTCTGAAGTGCAATCCCAAGGAGCACAAGAGTCTCCTTCTAGTAGTAATGGAAATGGAGGAAGGGCTGGTTCCTAAAGGGCTCACTAATGGGCATGGGCCCAGGCCCAATGTCGTTTGTGCCAAGGAGCCAATTGGGAAAGAGGCTGGTCCAGTTAGTGTTAACAAGTCGGGCCCAACTGCCCAGCGGACTGACTCTGTTGTTCATAGGGCACCTTTGCATGGGGGTACGGACGTAGGGGAGGTTAGAGAGGGCAGATTTCTTTCAGAAGCTCGAGGTGGGCGTGGTGGTACGTTTGGGGGTCGTGGCTCTAGCTCGGAGGTCTCGCTTCTCCGTCGTGGTGCCCCACCCCGACCGCCGGATGGTCCTGATATGGGGAAGACAACAGCTACGCAGGTCGGAACTCCTGTTATGGCTTTCCCGGATATCATGCAACGCTTTTCGGAGATTGCTGCGTGCCTTACGCAGGAGAAACTTGTTATGTTGGGGCTTGGGACGTCGGGTGTTACGATGCCAAGCAAGGATATTACTGATACAGTTGGTGCTCGCCACTCTGGTAATGGCCAAAACCAGGGAACCTCTTCATCTAATTCCCATAGTGTCTTCTGGAATTGTCGTGGAGCTGGATCTCCAGATTTTGGAAGAGTAGCTAAAGATATGGTGAGGTCTCATAGAGTGGACTTGTTGGTGTTGTTCGAGCCTAAGATTAGTGGGGTTGTTGCGGACTCCCGTATTTCTGAGCTCGGCTTTGTTGGCATAAGTCTGATGCGGTGGGTCGCTCCGGCGGGATTTGGTGTTTGTGGAACCGGGGGGTGGCTAATCTCAGGGTGTTGGGGGCTGGCAGGCAGCTTGTGCACCTTCTTATTTCTTCTTCTCGTTATTCTCAGTGGGTTCTGTCCTGTGTGTATGCAAGTCCTAAATGGAGGGAGCGAAAGCAGGGAGGCGCTTACTGTTTTTGCTGGGCAGTCCAGCTTTCCTTGGGTTGTGGCGGGTGACCTTAATGAGGTTCTTACGGCGTCGGAGATGAAAGGTGGCCGTCCTCTCCGGCAACGCAGGGTAGATTGTTGTAGACGTTGGATGGAAGCTGGCAACCTTATTGATATGGGCTTTTCTGGGGTCCCTTTTACCAGGTGTAACATGCAGCGGGGAAAGGGTCGTAAGTATCGGCGCTTGGACAGGGTGTTGTGCAACGAGGAGTGACGTATGCTATACAAGAGTGCGGCAGTGCGTCATCTCCCTCGTAAGTACTCTGATCATTGCCCTCTTCTTCTTTGGAGCTTGTTCTTGGTCCCAATCTGGAGGCAAGGAAGTAAAGGAATGAGCTGGTAGTTGGAGTATGAATTCTTATTGTTTTCGTATCTGGTGTTCTGTTTGCAATTGAATTACTAACTGCTGCTATTGACTAAGCTGGAGGGCAGGATTGGGCACATGAAATAGGTCTTACCCGCTACCGCCAGCAAAGCCACGGACAGAATCAAAAGGGTAATCCGGTTGGATCGAACGATAAGGAAGGAAATGACTTCTTCGCTAGAGTAAGGGAGAGGGTGAAGTTACCTGTTAGTTAGGCCTAGAAGTCCGTCAGGTACGACATTCAGCTGTGGGTGTGGAGAATCTCTTGAAAGGTCCGTGGGCTAAAAGCTATCAGTAAAGAGTCATAGTTTCATAGGCGGCTCGAAGGTCGAAGGAGAAAGAGGGGAAGTCATGGATTGGATGCCTAGCTTGCTGCTTTATAGAATAGTTTTCTTATCTCCCGACTAACTAAGCGCTTTCAGTCAATTTCAAGTCTGGAGGCATTGGCGGAGTTCGAGTTGAATTGCTTGATTCAGTCAATGCGAAGATCAGAGAATTGGACTTGAAGGGAAGAGATTTCATCTGTCTTTAGAATTAGAAGGAATCTGTGCCCTTACTGCTAGGTCGCTTGCGATAGCTCATTTCTTGAATACCAAAATTCAACTGTATAAGTTGAGGATCCACCACTGATTGGTACAGAATCCGGTCCTAGTCCTTGAGGCATAGGAGCTGCACCAAGCCAAGTTAGCTCGCCCTCGAGCTATTAAGTTATTAAGATAGGGGACAGTTTCCTTTTAGGAGTTTTTTCTTATTAAAGCCGGTGGTAATCTCATCGTATCTTTTTTCTTTGCTTGACTCTATGGTAACTCAACTTTTTGACTTTGGACAGAAAGTGATTGCCTTTAGTCTTGATAGCGACTCTCTTTACTGAACTTAGTCTAGAAGCTGCAGAAAGAAATCGAAATCTTAGTATTGCGGAAAGGCTCCTATTGCGAGATATTGGTTGTATTGGTATCTTGCCCTATCTATCCCGGTATAAAAGGCTGGAAATAGGGGAATAAGTCTCTTCGAAAAGGTTCTATCAGTCGAGAGCGAAAGGGACCGGCGGGGCTGATGGGGCAACCGGGATCGGCGAACGTGCGAAACCCATTTATGTGGAAGCAACCCTCATGGTGGCGGAGGATGAACCAATTAGGGTTTCAATGAAAGGTGACGTAGTATCCCTCGCTCGAAATCACTGAGAAAACTACAGAACGGCTGCGTCGACCCTTTCGGAACTGTTTAATCCTTAAGCTTTTGGGACGCTCGGTCAGTTGAGTGGTCAGCGGAAGGGAAGTACTGGGTTCACTTAGCTCGTACTATCTTGAGGCGATAAAGTCCATGTCATAGGTACCTAGAGAAAAATTCAGTCTACAATCATAGTGAGAGCTAGCTCTGGTACTTTACTTATCCGTGTAACTAGTAATTAGTTGAAAGAGCAACCAAGATGTCTTATCACCTTCAATACCTTAATTCCTATTTGTTTTGAAAAGAATATCTTAAGTGGTAATGCTGCTCTCTTTACGACATCTAGCTCTGATGGTGATAGCAGAAAAGGTTCAAGCTACTACTCTACTTTTTCAATAATAGTAAGAAGACTCAGTTCATTCATAAGGAAGGGTGGTTATAAATGAGTTGTTAGACTATGGAGTTGCATCACGAGGGAACCTAAGGCAAGCATTACGAAAATAGGGAGTAGTGCTTACTTTAGCTTGACTTTAGCACAAGCATCTGTTCTATTTAGCTTAACTAGACAGAAAGCTTCCAGAGTCTATTCTTACGTGAGTTGGTTATTAGCTTTCAATGTACCCTTCCCCATTGAATTGATTAGGGACT
This sequence comes from Hypseocharis bilobata, assembly GCA_036898025.1. Lineage (NCBI taxonomy): Eukaryota > Viridiplantae > Streptophyta > Magnoliopsida > Geraniales > Geraniaceae > Hypseocharis > Hypseocharis bilobata. The sequence goes on from JAYMTT010000105.1 coordinate 6,978, forward strand.
CTATTCAATAGCTTAAAAGTGAAGCGTTTACTAAAGACTATAGCACCCTTGCCCATACATAGGTGGGGTTCTAGCGCTTTATCTAAAAACCCGTCTATCTAATGATGCAATAGGTAGGCAGATCCTTTGCCATTATCTCATTCCATTCCTCCACTTCGCTCGCTTTTACCAGCCAGTAAGGACATTCTTATTCAAAGAAAGTAGTTGATGGATCATCAGCTAGGATTTGTTCTTTCCTTCGGTTAACACCCGCTTCCATTCTCTCGTGCCTTGAATGAGGCTGTTAACTCTGACAGTTTCTGCTGTTTTTCCTTTCCTCAAGGAAACACCACTTCCCGTCCGACTTGCATGTGTTAAGCATGCCGCCCTCTCGGAAACCGAAGTGAAACAGAATTCTTTTCCCCCACTCGAAAATTGACCATTGCTAACCTTGAGACGAAAAAGTGTACAATTGCGATGCCGATCCACTAAGCGATTTCTTTCTAAGCCTATCGACTAAGCTAACCTTCGGCACCTATCGACTCTACTTCTTTTTCTCCGTGGGTCAGGCAACTAAGCCACTTACGTCCCTATCTAAATAAAGAAAAAGAGATGAAATAGAATGACTGCTGTGCTCATTACCAGCCAGAGTCTGTAAACTCAGCGATTGAATACCAGAGTCTAAAGATTGATCCTATAAGAGGAGTCATCAAGGATTCAGTACTCACATCTCAGGATGGCCGACATATTCTGTCCTAAGATTGAAATTTCAGGATGGGAGACTTCCTTAGTAGTCTATGTGTAGCTGGCTAGGCTTCGACTAATGCCGCGGCTTAATGACTTAAATAGCATTCCTTTTACAGAGAAGGGGGTCTCTTTATATAGGCAGAAGGGAATCAAGCCTGATAGCGCCAGCCTCTTGCTGCTATCGCGACCCAGTAAGACTCGGAGCTGGTAAGGCTATTTCTAGCTACTTTTATAAAAGAAGGCCTCCACTCGGCTAGGGCTAGCTCTAACCCCGGCTTCACTCGAACAATCAACTTTGTCAACTAAGTCCCGAGGAACTATTTAGTAATTAAGTCTTCCCTCTATCATTCACTCCAAAAAGCACTAGAAAGTATATCTGCTTGGCTGAGTCCTATCCTCCTCATTCTCTTTACGATTAGGTGGAGTCCCTGTCTGTACAAGAAGGGTGCAAACTTCCATCTAGAAGAGTCGGAGAAACCTCTCGTGCTACGTGTGGAATGCTACTTTCTTGGGGCTATTAACCTAGCGTACTAAGGATCTCTGACACTCAAAAGACTTATCTTGTTGTCATGGACTAACTCTAGCTCTAAGTAAATGAAATAGTCATGGACTAGGATCAAGATGAAAAAAAATCCCATGCAAATGATAACAAAAATTACCCAATACCAGTGAACATTTAGTGAAAGCGGACTGGAAGTTCTTTCTAGCGGCAGGCGGAACGAACAAAGGCGGCACATAAGCTAGTAAGATTGAAACTTTCATGTCCTCTAATCCAAAAATGGTATACGATCAGACCTACAAAACGAAAGTCTTTGTTTGAGTGTCTTTGCGCAGCTGAGCTAATGGGGCATGAAAGCTAAATTGGAAGCATTTTCGATCTAAACCTGTTCCACTGATATTCGGTGATTCCTTAACGGCCGGAACTGGATGTGCCATGTGGGAACACTTCCTTGATCATGCTTGATCATGTGGGAATACTTCATAACGAAGGGGATCTTACCTATGGATTTGAACCAATGACGCTAGCCGAAAAAAGACCCGAAATAAAAACTCTCATCGCTGAGTCATCTGATCTTTCCACGTTCACAGACTCTAATAAGGAAGAAAAGAGCTGCTTTTATGCCATTATCAGTATCAGACTCTCTGCTCTCTTAAGCCATTGTCAGACTCTTAAATAAAAAGTCATTCTTTTCCATAAGCACGGACTTTTCCATAGAAGAAAGCAGATTGCTCTCACTCAAATGCGAATGAAAGGATGGGACTTGCCAACGATCGATCTTTAACAAGCAAGGCAGAAAAAGACTTAGTTAGGCTTCAACCTTCACCCCATAAGGCGACATCTTTGGCGGACGATTAAGGGCGTATCATCTAGCTAACCTGGAGAATGAAGGAAGAAAAGGGGCTCGATAGCGCGGGCATCGACCCTAACAAAGACAGTGACTCTAAGCAATTGAAATGCTTGACTCCTTTCTTTACTTATGTATAACCATGCTTCTAGGAACATATCTGTCACTCAATAGGTATGTAAATCACAACTCCAACAGGGAATGAGTAGAGCAGTGAGGAAACTTCCTCCAACACTCGGATCTATCATATATTCTAACGCATTGGTGGATGAAAGAATGAATGTACCCGTGAATTCCTTATCTTGGAGAGAGCAACCTTACCCAGGGTGCAGAGTGCGATGAGCGAGAACCCTAGAGAACGCGATAGTACGGCCGAAGAGGATGACCACTTGCACCGTTTCTACTAAACGGATCAAGGAAGGAGAGTCTACTTCGGAAGCGGCTGCGATGGTAGGAGTGGAGGAAGGAGTAACTTCCCTTCTCTCCCTTAATCAGTGAATCGCTATCTCTCCCTTCCCTTTTCTCTTCCGCTCTGCCCCTAACTACAGCATCAAAGCAGAAAGAGAGAGTACCAATACGCTCAAGACAACTAAAGAGCCTTTCTTTTTTCAAAGAAAATGCGTAAGATAAGAAAAAAATGAACACTACATGTGCGATTGGATCAAAAGATTCATTCTAAAGGCCTTTTCGAATTCAATTTGACATATCGATTTCATTACTTATGTGCCAGGATCATATCAAATGAAAGCACTCTTATGGCTTCCTTCAAAGGGATGGTACTCCCGGCGGCGGACCCTACTGCCGGCGAGCTCTCGAGTGAAGAGCGTGACCGCATGGAGCGCAATAAGCGTAAGAAAAACGATACCCTCCTCCTTTTACCAGCTCCTCCGTCTGTTGAAGTGGAGATGGGATCTGGTTCCGATGAGTCCCAGACCCGTGTTCCAGAAACTCCAGTCGCGGAACAAGGTCATGAAGCGGGGAAGGTGAAGGTCTCCTTCAAGGATACTCTACTGGGTGCATCAGTACCAGAGGTTGCAGGTGATGAGGACGATACCGGCGTGCATATAGACCCATTAATCCCATATGTGCCAATATCGCGTGATAAAATCCGATCTCTTCGCCGATATTGGAAAAATGCTGTTATAGTTAAGGTTTTGGGACGTACAGTAGGGTATCATACAATCTGTAACCAAGTGAAAAAGCTTTTGAGAGTACCAAATGTGGAGGGGCTAGATATTGGGAACGGATATTACAGCTTCAGGTTCTTCAGAGCAGGAGATGAGGATTTGGTGTTAGGGGGTGGTCCATATCAAATTTTCGGTCATGTGCTCACCGTGCAGAAATGGAAGCCGAATTTCAAGTCCCAGGAAGCCATAAGTGTATGCTTTTACTTGACATTTTGTTTGACATAGCCCTTCCACATACTTACGAGCGTAACCTATCAATCCCTGCTCCTTTTGTAATAACAAAGGTTCGCCCTTTACTAACCTGTGGTTCGTTATCGGGAGCAGAAGTGGGCCCTAGACGGGACAATAGGATTAGAATGACTCCCCGGAGTAGTTACGTTGTACGATCCCTGAGTAGACCTAACAGGAGTGAATTACTTCCTTGACAACTTTTTGATTAATCTGTATGACTGGATTTCCCTCGTAAGTGTGACAGGATGAGTAGGATCCCATGCTTTGGTCCCCGATAGTGCCGGTCCGTCATTCCCTTTCTAGGTTCCGGTTTTATATGTTTCTAGAGGCGCCCGCTCATTGGGATTCTGTCTACAGGCAGGTGATTTTGGAATCGGACTCCTCTCCTAATAAGGGCTCAGCCTTCTTACCTTCATCTGTCGACCCACTTGTGAAACTGGGCTTGGCTTGGTTGCTTTTCCATGTTGACTGGAGCACCTGCTCATAGGTGCACGTGGTCCATACGAGGGGATAGGGCAAGGAACTAGGGCTTGGGACCACATCCATGGATATCAATCAATTACTAGCTTTTCTTCTCACATGACATGGAGCCGCTCTCTTGAAAGTATGTCTAAGTCTTTAGGGCCACATCTCACCATCAAGAGTCTATCTGTTGATTCCTCCTAACATCCATATGACATATGATGAGTTCACTGAATGTCTTTCTTTTCTTTAGCCCGTATGTCACCAAAGACCAATATTAGACTAAGAATTTAGTAGCTGGTAATAAAGATAGCTAAAGGTCATTTACCTGGTCTTGAGAGATGTCGAGAGGTAGAACTTTAACATGAACACTCGATAGGAAAGCTACTTGGAATTACTTCTATTGGAGAGTTACTTTCAAGACTCACTCTCAACGATATAAGATAATGTCTCGCGAGCAACTTACTTTAAGTAGGCTAATACATACAGTAGAAAAGGAAGAATGGCATGATTCGCTTTTCCAATTAGTTGAACCAATTACACGAGGTTTGACAGAAGAAGCACTAAGAGAATAACCATAGGATAAGTGGGCCTATCTATATAGGTACCAAAGCACATGGAACGATCATTTCAAAACAAAAAAACAAGGGCAAACATCCTTTCACAAAGAAAGAAGAAATCCTTTTTCTTGCTGATTTGATTGCTAGGAAAGACTCTATCCTCTCGTGATGATTTTATCCACCATCCGAAAACGAATTCCTAAGAAGGTCCTTCTTGACCGCAATCCACTGAATAAGGACTGGGATTTATTCCTGAGGCCAAAGATCATATTCTATTCATACTAGAAGCAGCTTCGTCCCCGCCTCCAGAGTGACGCAACTCCGCTCATTCTATTCGCCCCTTGTCAGTCGAGCATCTTTCGAACCAAACTCTGGCAATGCTATTGGTTTCCGACATGGATTAATAGGCTCAACCTCAATTGATGAGACTTTATGGCTCTTCTTTCTTAGACCAAATCGTTATCACTCTAAGAAGCCAATGACGAAAGGGCGAAGCAAATAGGTGATATTTGGCACTTGATCCAGCTTTCTATTATCGAGACTTTCTTGCCTATCATGCATGCTGATGGTCTTTATTCTATTCCCCCTTCTGTCGACTTAGAACTTCTCATGATGGATAGCTTACTAAGATCGAATAAAAAGGATTCGTTGCGAGCCTGTCATGCTTTCTACGCAAGGTGCGAGAGGGCGTACAGCCAGTACTCAGGTGGAAGACAGAAGGCATGATGCTCTCTGTGAAGCTCTAAACTCGATAAATGTGGGGACTAGCTCCATTTGAAGTCTGTGCTTAGCATTTTATCCATTAATCTTCTTGCTTTCGACGGATTGACTAGAAATAGAAATCCCATTCCTATCCTTTGTGTCAAAAACGCTTTTATGAAGTCACTCTACTAGCGGAATCCTCTATGAATGCGTCTTTACTTTCTTAATACGCTTAGGCTCTCCTCTGGTTATTGAGTAGGATCTTGGCCTAAGGCAGAGTGCTGTGAAAGGCAAGTTCAGCTCTTTTTTACTGAAAACACTTATAGACTATTCTATCTGCTATTTCATATCCATATGACTGCTAATTACTCATCCATCGATTGCTTAGGTTTGATTCTTGATGAATGCACAGTCTTATCTGCTCTATCTTAAGTGTAAAGAAGAGTGCCAACAAAGGTTAAGTGATGGGTTAGCGATGGAACAAGGTCTTAGCGAAAGCATATCATACTCATGCTTTAGCCTCCTTAGGACCAATCGTTTATCAACTCTACCGTCAACTCTACCGACAGTGTCTATCGACTGACTCCGCTCCAGAGTCTATTAACTAAGATATTTCATAACCAGAGTTTGACAAACTAAGGATTGGAAGAATCTGAATTGAGAAATTCAAGTGGGAAGTCGAAAGCAGCGAAGCTTATGGGGGCAGTGTTAACGTTAAGTCACTTGTTATACTAAGGTTCGTTTAGTTACTTATGTCTAGTTTGAGGACTAAGTCACTACCGTTCTCGTTATTACCTTCATCATATCATTCATCACCAAATTGAAATACATTACGTTAAGCCCTTACTAGCGCCTAGTTCCTATTAGAGTCCAAAATCTCTATCGCCACTCTCGATCAAAGACTTTTTCTTTGTTTATTGAATTTCATCATCGAAGGCTGACTCCTATTTCATAAGATCAGGAAGCTTGTGGTATAGATAGGCTCCAAACAAAGGCCGTTGTCAAGCCAACCCCTATTACATGAAATATCGAACTCTCCTTCTTTCCTTGCTCATGGAAGGTTAGGCGACGAAGTTGGAGTTTAAGACTAAGGTTTAGAATAAAGTAGAATAAAGTAGAATAAAGTAAAGTACTGATTCACCTACCTTTGACTACCTTTTACTACTCTACTAATTGGACTAATTGGTGCTAGTAGAAACATAAGGGGTAAGATAAGGACGATACTAATTACGAATAACCGGTTTATAATTAACCCCACGATAGAAATGGATGCCTGAGAGAAAGCGTCAGACAAGTGTCAGGACGAGAGTAAATCAGCCGCCCCATGAGGAATAAGAGTAGGAAGGATGTCTAATGGAAAAACCTTGATTATGAAGGACTGTCGATTCCGACCTACTAGGTCGAAGGAGCATGTAAAGAATATGGTCTTCGGAAAAATGAGGTTGTGACTCCATTTCTCACCGAAGTAAGAACGGGTACTGACCATTAGTACGGAATCCTTGCCCCACGAAGGAAGATAGAAGGGAGAGGGATCAAGGTAGGCGAAGGGACGAAGAAGAGTGGATCAGTTTTCTAAACTCGCTAGGCTCCATTAGAGATTTGAGTCGCTGGCTGTTGGGTAGGAATCCTGTCTCTCATAGAAGGTGAGAAGTTGACTGACTAAATCACAAGATGCAAGGCTTCTTTGAGCACTGAGCTAGCCCCTATTTGAGTTTGACCATTGCTTACTTTAAAATACTATTATAGCATAGAGAAAAGAAGTAGGAGTAAGGAGCACTTTCTCGTACGGCCTATCCTATAAGCAGAAATGAAATCTATGTAATTAGGGTCTGCCGCCTTTCTGAGCTATATGCTTTTGATACAATTTCTTTCTAAAGGCTTTAGTTGTAGGTTTCATGCTATGCTGCTATGCTTGATGATAGTCAACATGCTTTTTCTTTATTGGTCTTGTTCAAATGCTTTCCGTAGTAGATCCCTTAACTTAAAGGAATTGATTGACTAAAGGAAGAATTGGTGCTTGAGAATTAGTCCGTACCCGGAAAGGATAAAGCCAAAAGGCTAGATTTTTCTTTGCCAACAAGAGGAGTCCCCAACCCCAAGGAACGAGAGTATAGAGTTGTATAACTTTGAGCAACGTTTTCAACTCTGGAATCAAATTTGAAGACATCTTTTATAGTCTAGCGGAGAGAAGAGGAGTTCATGCTATGGCCTTTATAAAGCAGAGTAGGTGAGTGCCGTAATCTATTCCCAAGGTGAAATCTTTCTTTCTTAATTAATTAATTCAATTGAATAATGCAAGAATAGAGGAAGACGGGATAGCAATATGCTTGGTTGGTTCAGTCTTTCTTTTTTTCATTTCTCTTTTTATGTATAGGATTGAGAGGACTTGAGGGAACATGAAATAACTCAATCAGCCTGTCTGTCAGCGCATTCGTAACATACTCACTACCCCAAGACTGCTACTCCTACCCCTGATTTCGGCTCTTCCTGATCGATCCTAGTTGGAGTCCTATGCCCTCAGCTGCTTACTGATCTTATTCAATTGGGATATGGGATAGAGTCAGCCTTCTATTATTCAATACTAGCCTAAAAGCTTTGAAAGGTCGTGTCTTTAGCTATAGATTGGCCTACTACTCTCTTGGCATCCCAAAAGGAGCTTATAGCCCTTGTCTTATGATGGAGCAACGTAGTACCTTAAAGCTCGCGTACTCTTTCTTTAGTAAGCCTCCCTTACTTGACCATCCCACCTGCCCTGTGTATGAGTTGATAGCTAAGCTAAGTATTGGATTTTGAATTACGTAGATGAGTCATTCTATCCGATAGTAAGAGAGATGGAAAATAGAACTATTAGACTAGCTGGCGCAATCAACCTTCCTCTATGTTTAATGGAAAAATGTCAAATATCGGTGCTTCTCGTCTATTAACTCTACCTCGCTTGGCTCAAGGGCGAGTAAGGTTTGACATATAGGTAGTGAATGTGCATATTTGTTTGTGTTCACCCAGAATCTATAGAACCTCTCCCTTTGTTCAAGTAACCTTTATCCCTCTACCTTACCGGAGGTCACGGTCACTAACTACCTATGTTTCAATTCTCGACTTGTCTTAGATAGCATAGCTGTCAATGAAGGCAATCAATATCAATCAGCTTTAGAAAGAGCTTATAGCTTGTTAGACTAAACCTGGTAGACTCTTTTTTAGTTATAGTAGCCTATAAAGGAAGAGGAGATACCAACCAACAATTGCTTAAAAGAAAAAATGGAAATGCATTACTCCTTCGTATAACCATGCTTATAGGAACATATCACCATCCAAGTCGTTTTCTAAACCTACATTCCAGTCAGAAAGGAAAGGACTAAAATAGCCCGCTCTGCGCCTTACATCAAGTTTGAAATCTTTAAACCAATACCATAATGCTAGAGTACCAGTCAGTTGTAATACAAGAGGTTTTCTTGCTTTATTATGAATGAACTAAGGTAGCGGACGAAACCAACCGTCAACAGGGACGTCGTACCAACAAAGCTTCTAGCTAAGCTCCGTTCGTGTGATGTAAGAACAGGAAGAAGGGTGCCTTGGACGATTGTTAATGTAGGCTTACAAACTACGGTTTCATTTAGAAAAGGAGCCTTTCTTTCCGAATTAGTAAACATCCTAGGTTCAAGCCAACATGCTTCTATCGTTGTATTTAGCTCGTCCCTCTCAATCGGTTGGCACCCCCAATTTTGCCTATCAGTCGAGTCAATACTTTCCTAACTGGACTATCATATCTGGTAGAGCCATTATCCCGATACTAAGGCGGAGATTCGGATACCCGAGTCCATTGCTCAAACCCCTATGGTTCCCTCTTGCCAACCTCTTCACATCGAAACTCAATCTCAACGGAGTCTTTATGATCTACTCTTGACACCGAAGACTCTTTTGACAAGATTAGCACTCTACTTTAGAGCTCCCAAGCAGCTCCACCGTACTATACTCTCACCGTCAAACTTGAATAAGTGAGCCTTTCACTAGAAATCAGTAACAAGAAGTAGGCTCTTGCAGCGATCTTTCTTTTGATATTCTCACCAAGGTTGACTGATTCTTCACCTTTCTTTCCTCTCAATAATTTCTTCTATCTTTCCGTTCCAATCGTCTATCTACTCCACCTTATCTAGCCTTTCTTCTGTAGTTTTATTCTTCTCATGCAAACTGAACCTTCAGCAGTGAAACCTATAGCTATTATCTACCTATTACAGAGTCTGACACTTGCGAGTATGACGGTTTGTTTCCTTTTCTATCCAATTGTCTGGTAATCTGTACTCTGGTATGGAACTGTAACTCCCATTCCTGACGCAACCCAGTATACTTCTATCCCAGAATGACGCAATTCAGTATACTTTTAGTCACCTTCTTCTATAGACTAAGCAATTAACATCCCTAGTAACTCCGCTCATTTTATTCGCCCCTTCTTACTTCCTGTCTTGCTTGCTCTTTCCCTTTGAGCTGAGAGCCTGTATGGAATAAAGAAAGAGAGGGAATTGACTAACTCGATCGGTCAGAGGGACTGGTGAAGGACTTTTATCCCGGCTAAGAAGGAAGGCTGTCATAGCAGCTCTTAACCATAAGCTTCGCTTAAGCGACTCCGTACCTTTCTGATCTAACACTAGACAGCAATCACCTATATTATACGTTATTCTTTGGACGTGATATTCAATAAGTGCAAGTGGCTTTCGCTTATATCCTATAGTATCTTTCTTTCTTCGTCCCTGGGAAGGAAGTTCTTTCAACTATCAATGACCCATAGGTACTTGTGCTTTGCTTGTGTAAGCCCCTACCCTAGAAAGGGAAATATATAGGTCCAGCACTCTACCCTCTGTCTTACTAAACATAGGAGATCAGAAGTTAGGGGTTAGGCTATGGAATAGAGAGTTAGCAGCCTTATTTGACTTAGTATCTGAACTCCGTGAAACTAGGAATGGGGTTATGAGATTCCAGATAGCGAGGTATGAAAGAACTTTGTTATAAATCCTGTCTCTTGGCTGGCGATGAGGTGATCCCTGCTATACACATCCGAACATTCAAGTGATCAAGCAAGTTAGGAAGGTTAGTTCTTAGACCTTACATATAGGGGGACGAGCTTACTTTCTTTGTGAACAACTAATCCCACTAAAGAAAAAACCAAAAAAATAGAGAAGCAAAGTATGTCAACAAGGAACCTAAAGGAAAAGAGAACGGTACAGTACGCTCTTACAGGACTAGGATAACAAGAGGGAACGGAGAATGGAGGATTGGAGGGCTAAGTCATTGCTGGCTATCTCGGATTGGGAGAAGAGAAGTAAGGTCTTTTGCTGCTCAGGTACAGGTTTGCGAGGTAGCTTGACCTGACCCGGTTAAGATTGATAAGGTTGATTCACAGGGCTCACGTGGAAAGATGAGACTCTTGGTTAGAAGACTGAGTGGCTAGACGGTACCTAAATGGTTTTGCTATCGGAAAACTGCAATACAATCCGTTTGTTCCTTCTTACATCCGTGGCATCAGACCTGCCGTTTATTACTTCTTGTTACCACCTTCCAGACCTTGCTTGGCTAACTTATCAGCCACATAGTTCGCTTCCCGGTAGATGTGAACAACCCGGCAATTCCAACTCCGATTCAGGAGCTCACGACAGTCCCGGACCAGCAAGCCTTCCGGTGACGAGGAAGAGCCCTTACCCAACACACATGTGACAGCAGCGGTAGAGTCCGACTCACAAATAACATCACGAAACCCCGAATCCCAAGCAAGAAGAAGACCCAAGCGCAGGGCATGGAGTTCGGCAAGGAAAACAGAGCAATTGCCCACAAAGCTCGTGAACCCAGTACACCAATGACCAGCTTCATTTCGGATAATTCCACCCACTCCAGAATTACCTACTTCTCCGTCATGAGCCGCATCCACATTGAGCTTTACCGTACCCTGCACTGGTTTAACCCAAGCGATAAACTTCGTAATCGTGGGACGGAGCACACTGTCTTGCTTTCGCATTGCCTTGAAATTTTGCTTGGCCTCCTTAAAAATGACAGCCACTTCATTAGCAGGTCTCGTGAAATCTGGATCAAAAATCATAGCGCAACGCCACTTCCAAATAAACCACAGCGCCGCCGTGAAGCACACAGCCCAAGGAGTCTCACCAAAAAGAATATCTCCACAAGCTTTTAAGTTGAATTTCAGCCAGCTTTGCCTATCCATACCCACAAATTGAGTCATAGCTGAGGGGGGAATTAACTTACACCAGATTCGGCGAGCATACCGGCAATCACGGACAATATGTAAAGAAGACTCATACGATACCCCGCAAAGGCTACACTGAGGATTGTCCGTCAAGTTACGGCGGTACCGGAGATCATTGGACACCAAACGATCCTTCCAAAGAAGCCAAAGAAACCCACTCCACTTAGCCAAACCCCTCGGCTGCCATAACCAAAGCAAGCTCTCCTCATTACCCTCAGACTCCTGATCTGTGAAAAAATCATACACCTTCTTCACTGAGAAGTGACCATGCTCTTCCAACCCCCAAATAACAGAGTCTTGAGTCCTAGAAACAAGTGGCACCGGGTAGCTAAGGATACGCCCCACAATGTCCATAGGAAGCATGCTGTCAAGAGAGGCACGATTCCAAGAACCACTCGGGAGTAAGAACTAACTAACAGTAGCTTGCAAATCAACATTGGCAATCTGAGTAAGGTCCACGACATCGGAGATAGCCGCATGAGGCAACCACCTATCGGTCCAGAACTGAACAATATGGCCATCTCCAATAGCCCATCTCAACCCATCATCAATTATGGGAGCTACAGCAAGCAAACTCCGCCAACAGTGAGACGAACCCGTGTACTTTCTAGCAACATCAATACCACCACCATTGCAATATTTCGAGCGCAACACAGAGGACCATAAGCTATTAGGTTCAGATGCCAACCTCCAGTGAGCCTTAGTGAGAAGGGCCAAATTCATAGGCCGAGACATACGGATACCAAGACCACCATACTTCTTCGGAGTGCACACCGTTTCCCAGTTTACCAAATGGATGGATTTCTTCTCATCCGTATCGCCCCTGATAAAACTACGGTTCAAACGGTCCAACTGATTGCAAATTGAGACTGGGAACTTGGCCGTTTGCATATGATAAATCGGGATAGAAGATGTGACGGATTGGATAAGGACCACCCTACCCTAAAAGAAAGGTGCTTGGCCTTCCAACCCGCCAGCCGAGCTTCTACCTTTTCCACTACTTCACGATATAGGTGTTTACCCGCAATGCCATGACACAATTGCACCCCCATTTCCCAAGATCAGCTGTTAAAGGCATACCCAATGAAGAACTAATGTGAACAGCACGATGGTGAGGCACATTAGGAGAAACTAGGACACGGGATTTCTCACAACTAACCCGCTGACCAGCAGCGTCACAAAACTTCTGAAGACAAGTCCTCATGACCTCGGCCTGACGATTAGAAGCCTCCCCAAAAAGTCTCAAGGTTTCTTCCAAAAAGTCCCACCGGCACCGGCCATACCCGGATTACCCCGAGAAGCCCCATCCTGTTGAACGAAGAAACCAAACACTAGAAGACATGGCAAGAACCATGCTGGTGGAGAGTCAGCTACCAAAGAACTTGTGGGCTGAAGCTATCAACTATGCCAACTACACTATCAATCGAGTTATCATCAGGCCCATTTTGAACAAGACTCCTTATGAGCTCTTCAAAGGAAGGAAGCCCAGAATCTGCTACTTCAAGCCTTTTGGGTGCAAGTGCTTTGTCCACAACAATGGCAAAGACAATTTGGGTCAGTTTGATGCAAGGTCTGATGAAGGAATAGAGCCCTTTGCTTTCGGATGCTTGCTCTTACTGCAGCCGGATGAATGGTAGCTCTTACTGCAGCTCATAAACCTGCTACAGACAAGGTTTAGAATAATACCGGGTTGCTAAAGGTTTAGACAGAATAGGAATTGAATTAGTGGAGTAGTAAAAGGAAGGAGCTAAGAAAGGAACTTCAGGATCAACCGTGAAATCTCTTGAGCGTTTCACTGGGAATTTCGGTTACTTTCAGATTTGCTCTTTGGAGAGACATCTCAATTTGTATTGCAGTTTTCTGATAGCAAAACCGGTGGTTATAGTCCCATTGTGTATCTTCCATCATCGGTACTCCCGGATCCCGGAATAGGCTCTAGCTAGGGAGTGGTTCTTATTTTCTCTTCTTGTCTCTTCTCTGAGCAGTATGGAGAGGAAACCATGTCACACTAATTCCTC
>JAYMTT010000106.1:0-20367 GCA_036898025.1 Hypseocharis bilobata
CGCTCCGCCCCCCACCGCGCCCCCGCCGCCGCCATCGGCTTCATCAGCACCGATGCCGTCTCCCTCCGCAATGGGTAAGCAGACGATTTTGGGAGAGAAGAAGTCGAAGAGGGCCGCATTGATGCAGATCCCGAACGAGACCCTTTCTGTTGCCACCAGAGCTGTTAGAGCAGCCAACATCATGCCCCAGAAGCAGAAGAAAAAGAAGGTACCCAGATCCACATTCATGTCCATTTCTCATTTTTGTGTATCAGTTGTTCACATTGTGCTCAATTGAACTTCTGGTGGTGACTGGTTTCTCTGTTCTTGCAGCCGGTGTCTTATGCGCAGCTTGCGAGGAGTATTCACGAGCTTGCTGCTACTTCTGATCAAGTGAGGCTCATTTTCTGGTTTACTTCTTTTTGTTTACTGGATTCTTAGTTGAAGCTTTTTACAATTTTTGCATGCACAACTTGTCTGTAGAAAAGCTCCCAGAAGCAGTTAGTGCACCATGTCTTCCCTAAGCTCGCCGTCTACAACTCTGTTGATCCTTCCTTGGCACCTTCTCTTCTCATGGTATGTTTGTTTCCATTTTATTTTAGTTTTTATGTTCTGTTTACTATAGTTGAGCTTTTTATTGAATTGAAGTTTGTACAGTGGAATGGTGTTAGTAGGTGTTAGCCTTAGTTGCCATGTGTGTCGTGTTTCATGTGTTAAATCAAATACGGGTTCATCAGAATATGTGGGGATGGAGATTGAAAATTCTGGGATTAGTAGACAAAGAAAAAGAACATCTTCTGGTTATTAGTGGAAAAATGGAGTCTTTCTCTGCTCTTTTTTCTATTGCGATCAACTTCAAAGTGCTACATGATATCTGAAAGAGCTACACGATCGCAAGAGAGGAAGCACTTGTGTTTGTAAATTCGAGTATGGATTATATTATCTGTTTGAAAATACCTATTTCGATTTTATGCCAACATGTTTACCTTCTGTTCGAACATTTTGTTCAGCCAGGGCCAGTGTCAAGACCCACTTTATAGAAGGGAAAGAAAAGAGTAATTTCTCTTTTACCTGGAAACTTATTCGTCTAGGAGTTAATTTTTGACTAGAACAACTGATCTTGCTTTTAACTAGCATGCATTTCACCCACATTTATCTTTGGCTGGATTTGTTTAAATTACCGTTATTACGATGGTGCAGTCTTTGGCACAATAGCAACAACCATCCCACAGATCTCAGGCCTTATGTTATGGGAACACTTCTGATTACTCTGCTTATGCTTCTACTTGATGCAAACTTAACTTTTAGCTTGTCTTTTTGCACATACAGCTGATATGAAGAATGGCAATTTTCTATGCACTTGATTGCTTTTTAAGGCTGTTAAGTAGTTTAAGCTCTTATGCATTACCAGTTTACTCCCTTGGAACACTTTGTTTATCCCCCATTCACTAAGTTGTAATTTAATTAATTTTGTCTACGCAATCAGTGGTTTCTTTGAGAAATTGTAGCTACTGAAGTGGTGCTTGTAACTTTCTTAGTTTTTCTTGTTAGAATTTAAATTTCATAGCATGTGTGGAGTGTTGGGAAAAGCTACTTTCTGTTTAACAAAGTGATACTGATTGAATTTCCTTCTTGACATTGATAATTTTTTCCCTTAATTTTACAGCTTAATCAACAGTGTGAAGATAGGAGTGTCCTACGATATGTCTATTATTATTTGGCCAGAATTTTGTCGGATACTGGTGCACAAGGTTTAAGTCCAGGTGGTGGGATTCCCACGCCTAACTGGGATGCTCTAGCTGACATTGATGCTGGTGGAGGGGTGACTAGAGCTGATGTCGTACCACGAATAGTTATGCAGCTTACTACGGAGGCCACAAATGCCGATGTCGAATGTAAGGTTTTCTAAGTTTTACACATGTTTTCTTTTTATTTTCAGATCCTTCTTGTCCCTAACCAGTGCACCCTGCCTTTCTGATTGGTGACATGATTATTTAAGTACTTAGTTCCAGCATGTTTTTCTATTAATGATAAATATTATGTCACGACTGATTCATCAGATGTCTGTGGTTGTGCTTCTACTTGTTCTTGATAAGCATTTTCTTCAAAATTAACCTATTGAAGTGGCCTTTCTTTTTAGGTTTATGTAATAGTATGTTTAAAAGTGGCAGATGTGTTTTTAGAACTAGTATGTGAATTATGCCTAGCGTAGCAGTTTAATATGGATCCATATGGAACTTGCTATTATGCAATCTACCCTTTCCCCAAGAATTCATAAAGTCATAAATGTGAAGAGAATTGGGAGACTTTTTTTTACTCTCTTGATTTAGTATGATTTATCTGATAGTTTGCAATTTCTAAGCAGGGTTTCTGAAATAATATTCTTGCAAATTTCAAGTTGGTTGTTGGAAGTTTGTGCTGGTGATCAATTTTATTTTTTGTTTGCTCCAATTGCTGGTCAGGAATTGGCCCTCCCTTAGCCATTGACCCTGATCCCTGATGAAGGTGGGACTTGATCATTGGTCTTATTATGATGCCGAGAGAATTTGCTAGCTAAATAAGTGGACCTGAAACTAGTGAAGTTTATTATTCTTGATTGAAGCGTCAGATTTTTATATAATGCATGGTCGGAAGCTTTTATCTATTGGGGCTGCTGCTGGGCCTTCCTTTCTGATCTAATATTTTTTTAGAGATTTCCCTGTTTTACCTTAAGTAAACTTCTGCTGCAAAGCAGGTCTGTATTTTATCTATGTAAATTGTGGACTTTACCGAGTGATTAGGGTATTCTTTTACCGTTGCTACATTATGCATTTTATGGTTTAAGAGGTGCATTACTGACAATTTTAAATTAATAGGGTCACTGCAAGTTCAATAGCTTTACTTCCTTCTTAATTCTTGAATGATCTTGAATAGATAGTGCCGCAACAACTTATCATGCGGAACCTTGATGCCCATGGGTGTTGGTCAATCGACACCTCTTCTTATTCATATATTATTTTCCTCTTTTATCTTAAAAAAAAAAGAATGATATCAGAATTGACCAACACCCATCATGGGCATCGAGATTCCGCAATATTGAGCCCACAAGATGGTGTCGATTGGGTTGCCTGGTGACAATGCCACGGGTTAAGTGAAATGGGATTGTGATACTTCAAGTAGATAAGGAGTGGGATGGGAATATGTTATGAAGCCCACTTAGAGTGTGCTTGTAGATTTCACTTTGTTTGCAAATCAGTTGAACCTAAATTATATAATATGCTAGTCTTTTTGGATGTTGACTGACAATGGAGAATCTGGGTAGTGACAGAGTCTGAAGCATCTTTTCTTGCAAATTAAATGTCTGTTTCTCTTCCCAAAGTTGACATATGACATTGGGGACAGTGGTTGACTTTGTTCTTCTGTCTTCTTTGAAGTTCATGCGAGAAGACTTCAAGCATTGAAGGCTCTTACATACGCTCCTTCAAGCAGTTCTGAAATCTTGTCCAAATTGTATGAAATTGTGTTTGGCATTCTTGACAAGGTATGTCTTACTTTGATCTAACTGATATATTTTGTTAAAGGAAAGTTTTTTGTCATCTTAGTTTAGATAAAAGCAACAAACTGTATGAAGCATGTGAATTTCAAAGGACTGTTTCACAAATGAGTTTCCACATGGTACGTGGGCATGAAGTTTTAGTATCAGGAAAAATTGATGTATGTTTATAATAGTTTGCTCAAATATGAGACTTGTTAAATGTGGAGCCGTGATGCATTTATAGTTCTCTCCAACACTCTCTATCTTCCTGGAGTGTCCTATATGGAGTTCTAGAGATTCAAGGGATAATTGTGCATGAAATTGACCTTATTTCACCCATGAAGAATTTTATACCTGTGACATGCTTTTCTTGCATTTTGTTTTCATCATGGAAAATTTCTCCATTGACATGTTGTTTTTGTTCCAGTATGTTACCCCACTTATATTTTGAATTAATGTCTTTGATGTTTTTCTATACATGTACATGGATTTTTAGGTTGCTGATGCCCCACAAAAACGTAAGAAAGGCGTGTTTGGAACCAAAGGTGGTGATAAGGAGGTATGGTTATCGGATTACTATCGTGTTGAACTTCCCAATTTGCTGTATTATGTCATCGTCCAGCATGTACATACTAAAATAGTAAATTGACAAACTGATGCTTTAAATGATTTTGGTAACTCGCACAATGATGACAGTCAATTAGTATGCCATGGAATTTTACAGTTGTTAGCTGGTATCTGCAACTAATGGATAATGTTTACTTATACAACAACTGAAATACAAAACCAACGGAGTTTTTCTCTCGAGGACTACTCTTATGCTGTTAGCTCTAAATTTTTTATACATCCAATCACTACAGACATTGAATCTGGGATTCCTCCACTGACATCTGAGGATCTCCAGTGAACTTTATTCCCATGTATATTACTATCCAGTCAATTAAAAATATTTTATGGTTGCGATGACAAGAAGCTGCTGTGAGTGGTAGGGCTATAAATATTTAGAACAACTTTGTGAGAGGAATGTTTCAGTTCGAACTTAATGTGAGATCATTAAACAATTCTGGGTTACATGTCTTAGGAGCCACATTTGTTAGTCCAGGATCACAATCAACATAGGAGAGAAAATTCTTGAAATTCTGCCTGGAGTTCGCAGAATTCCTTATTTTGCTTAAAACATATTATTATTCTTGTCAAGATATTTTTTCGTTCAAATAAATATGACAATTCAATTTGACTTCATATAGTTAGTAGTTGGCATTACTAATCAGTTTAATATCTTGCTACATCATATGATAGTTTGATAGCAATTGCGAGTTATTCACTTTTGGGTGGGGACTGAGAGATGCTAATTTTAAAAAGATTGAGCTGGTTCTGTTGTTTGCTCTCTCAGGGGAAAAGGTCTCATGCTTTAGGTTTCATATTGCACCATTATATTACTTCTCCGGATTTTGTATTGCATATACATGTCTTTGGTCTGACTAACTTGTTAAGTGGATGACTAAATATGTAAATGGACCACTGGTACTTTTTCCTTTCTTCTCATGATATGTTCATGTGAATCATTTGCTGCTTGTATCTTATAATTCTCTAATAATTTGTTTACTTATCAAAGTTTAGCCAATGCCTTCTTTATATTGACTATTATTATTTTAGTCTATCATCCGGAGTAATTTGCAATATGGCGCCTTAAGTGCATTGAGAAGACTTCCTCTGGATCCAGGAAATCCGGCCTTTCTTCATCGTGCTGTGCAGGGGTATGTTTTTGGCATTCTAGTTTTGAATTATTGATTACATAAAGCTATTGGATCTATTATCAATTTGAATAGTTTCATCATGGTTGTGAAATGTAGCATGTCTGACGATTATATATTGGAAATTTAATAGTTTATGCTTTTCCATATCTATCTGTAATATATCTTTGCAAATGCAATTTGATGGCTTGCATTGTTCTCATAGGACCAACCTTCTAGCGGGAGAATAAGAAGTTAGTTTAGTAGGTCTTACTTTTCTGTTGACATCTAAATCTGGGCAGTTGAGAGGTTCAGTCAAGGTCATTCAAATTATTATCCACTTTTGATGTTTGTATAGGATTGTATAGTTGTGTAATGTGCTTATTCTCAATCTGGCATGTAATGATGTTGGATAAGAAAATCCAGTAGAACGATTATGAAGGTTGGCTAATGTTATGAGCCATGTTTGAATAATATTTTGAGGCATGTTTTTAGAGAACCTAGTTATTAATCAAAGCACACCGAAGGTACTATACGATTATATTTTGGGGCTTATTTTGCTTCGCAAATAATTTGAAGAGTCGCCTGCTTCAATCTAATAATTATTCTTCCTTGTAACTCTTATGATGGGCTCTTCTGCTGGTGCCCCAAATTCCTTTTTTATATTTTTTTATTTTTAATTTTAACTTTTCTTCCTCCTTTTTCTTTTACTTTTCTATTCTTTTCTTTTTTACCCCAGCTGAAATGCTCAATTCATATATACAGGTATGTATTCATAATTAATTTTGAGGTGCGCATGTATGCACACGAGTTTTGTACTCCTTCCGTCCCACAATAACTGTTCTATTTGACTTTTTGAAAACATTAATAATAAGTTTGTTAGACGTTGACTTTCCACTTTATACCCTTGTAACAAATTCAAAAAGTTGTTACAACTAGCTAGTTTAAAGATGTTATTGGAAAATGAAGCATAATTTATTGTTAAAAACGGAAAGTGGACACTTAAATTGGCAAATCCATTTTTACAAAAGTGGACAGTTAAAATGGGACGGAGGAGTATCATATTTTTGGTGGTTGTAAATCTTCTTTGGATACGGCTTTTGGTTGTGGCACTCTGATCTCCAGCAACTTGTTATCATATCTTTTAGTTGTCTGATTATACTGCCAAATGTTACACATTTTTCGCCTGGTTAGTTTTAATGATGGTATATTAGGATATACCTTGTTTTCTGTTGTCAATTTCAAGGCAAGTTTATCTCTGACTGCAGGGTTTTGTTTGCTGATCCTGTTGCTGTGAGGCACTCGTTAGAAATTATTTCTGAGTTAGCTACACGAGACCCTTATTCAGTTGCTATGGCATTAGGTGAGGGAAAACATACTCTCCAGAGTCCAATAATGACTGCCTAACTTTTGATGAAAACCAAATAATTTATTTGAAATCACCTCTTAAAATTTTTTGCCCCCGAAGTGCCATCTTCAAAAGTAGGAATAAATGTTTATCCCGACCTTTTTGCCTTGCTTTGGATTTGGTTTGTTTTTGATAAAGGGTAATGCAGGCAATCAAGGGGTAATGCAGGCAATCAAGGGGTAATGCTTTGGCATTTTGATGATAGACACATTCTAGGATTAAGTGGAACCAAAAGATCCCCCTCGTTGGGATAGAGGGATAATTTGATTTTATCATGTAATCTTAAAATTAATACTATTATCATGTATCTAACGCTTTAGATTTTCTTTCTGCAGGAAAGCATGCAGAGCCTGGAGGTATCCTTCCTAATGTTATGATATATTATTTGTTGCTTTTGTCGGTAACAATGTTTTTTTTAGTCTTAAATAATTGCAATCTAGATGTTTCTGGATTTTATTTTGTTTAACACGGTTTGGATTATTTCGGCTGAGTGTTAGGCTGTCTTCCTAGTTCAACATCCAGGTCTATGTCATCTTATTGTTCATTTATTACTCTCGAGTTGTAAATTTTAAGAGAAGAGTGTGAAACTCTGTCATGTATTATCATTTATCTAGCCCTTTGTTTCTTGATCAGTATCAATCTCTGCATAGCTAAATCAAACTGGAAGGCAAAAAAGAAAAAAAGATTTTATAACACTGAGTCTCTTTTTTTGGGACACATTTTAAAGCTAATTGATCATTATCTTTGAAATTGTGGCCCTTTTGTCAAATCAGCCACATTGTGTACTTGAACATATTCAATTCGTTGGTTCTTAATGTTTCTTTCATGTTTGCAAATCTTTGCTCATACAGACTTGTTCTGCTTAAGGTGTTGCGTAGTGATACCTGTGGCTGAATAGTTGTCTCAAATGTTTAAACAAGTTAAAATATTTGTAGTTGCATTTGCTTCACCAACTACATTACTTTTGTCTGTTTGTGGTTACTTTGGCTTATAGGTAGCAATTTCTGGAGTAAGATAATTGTTGTTCTATGAATCAGGGGCGTTGCAGGACGTTCTTCATTTACATGATGTTCTAGCTAGAGTTGCACTAGCCAGGTTGTGCCATACTGTATCTAGAGCTCGGGCATTAGATGGTTAGTATATTTGTAATTTTGCAAATTAAGCAGCATGTATGTCCTATATGTATGAGGTGACTAGTTTCTTGGGAATTGTGTACAGAGAGGCCTGACATTAAGTCTCAGTTCAACTCATTACTCTATCAGCTCCTCCTTGATCCCAGTGAGAGAGTCTGTTTTGAGGCAATCTTATGCGTATTGGGAAAACAGGATGGCGCAGACAGGTCTGTTGGTATAAGTTTTGTTATATATCCTTGTTCCTATTTGTCATGTTTTTACTTAAATGAGGTTCCAATTACATTGGCATACAGTTATAATGTCCATACTTATCACTCTCCTTCACTGACAATCTTCTAGGATGCAGTATTTCTAACGTTTATGTATTGCAGGACTGATGAGCGAGCTTCTGGGTGGTACCGATTAACCAGGGAGATCCTCAAGTTGCCAGAAGTGCCGTCTGTGTCATCAAAGGACTCTAGTGCTCAATCAAAAGATGCACCAAAGACATCCAAAGATAAATATCAAAAGATAAGGCGTCCACAGCCCCTTATTAAGCTCGTAATGAGAAGGTTGATGCAGCCCTTTCTCTCTCTCTCTCTCGTTTTAATCTAGCATCTTTAATGTTGATGTTTCTTTTTATTTTGCACTTCCTGCTTTTACTTCAGGTTGGAGAGTTCTTTCCGTAGTTTCTCTAGACCAGTGCTGCATGCTGCTGCAAGAGTTGTGCAGGAGATGGGGAAAAGCCGGGCTGCTGCTTTTGCCGTAGGTTTACAGGATATTGATGAAGGAATTAATATATATTCTGATTCTGTAGACTCACTTGATTCAGACGTTAATGACAACTCACACCCTGAAGGTAGTTTTCTTTCTTTCTTTTGTTATTTTTTTCTGGTCCATATTTGTATTTTGGATATCGCCAAATGATGTGTGGAAGACTTTTGATCTGGTATCCTCATTGTAGGGGGTTCTGGATTGCATCGTTTAGGTTTTGCATGTGTTTAATATGACCACGGTTCATTATCTGATGTTTTGATTAAGCTTTGACAAGTTAGATTGTTTGTTCCCTGAAAATCCCTGTAGTGTTTAAAGCAAGCTGAATCTTATTAATTCGTGGTGTTCTTTTCTCTAAAAAATGTTTAAAGCAAGCTGTATCAATCATCAGTACTTTTTTGGTACACATGTTCTTTTCAGTGTAATAATGGGCTTTGGATGAAAGCACTCTGGATAGTTTATCTGCCACATATTGGATCCTTACTATTTTTGGTCCTGCTGAAGCAGGGCCCTTGTCTAGCATGTTATTATCAAAGATAAAAATAAATAGCCATCTCTCCGAGCAAATATCTTTCTCTGCTTAACATTTCTTATTGTTATTCAGGTTTTCATTTAACTCCCGAGTCCTTAGTGTATATGAATTGAAGGATTGTTTAATGGGATTGCATCGTCTAACACTTCTGTAGACTCGTTCATGTTATTTATATTCTATCAACTAGGTGGAATACTAATTTCAATATTCAAGTTTCATGCTTATTCCATAATTTAGATCATTTGGCTGTTCAATATGAGGTGCCATCTTTTTGCAGTGCCTTGTTTAGTATTTAATCAGCTAATATCTGGTGTTGATTTAATTTGGATTAGCTTTGGGCTTATACTCATAGGTTATCAATTCTGTTATTTAAATAGTACAAGGGTATGACTCATTTCTGCCGTATAATTTTCTAATTCTTCTTTATTTTTAAATAGGTATTCGGAGAACCACTTCTGTAGCAAATAATACAGGTGGCAAGGATACAATAGCAGGTTTATTAGCTTCATTGATGGAAGTAGTGCGAACAACTATTGCATGTGAATGTGTTTATGTTCGAGCGATGGTAATCAAGGCATTGATCTGGATGCAAAGTCCATATGATTCGTTTGACGAACTGGAATCCATTATTGCTTCAGAACTTTCTGATCCAGCTTGGCCAGCAACACTATTGAATGACATCTTGCTTACCTTACATGCTCGTTTTAAGGTACATAATGGACATCAGAATGTATACTGTGTATAGAGTATGACTGCATATTGTCTCGAGCCATTCTTATGGATATTAATTTCTTTGATATTGCCCTTGTTGTCTTTTCTTCCTACTGCTTATTATATGAGTTCGTATGGAAGTGTAAACTTTTTAGATGGTGAATAACACAGAATTAGAAATTGTGTAAAAAAAAACTTTGCAACCTGTAATTGGTCCTTCGCGATATATATATTAATGGCAAGGATTCAGCTTGGCTTAGTAACCGCCTTTTGTGAGACTAATTGCTACAAGATTTTGGCCCTTATTTGATTCTCTGCGTAAAATTATTTTCAAGCTAATTTTTAGCTATCCTGTTTGATCAATTTGTTAACTGGGGTGCAAAGTTTTTGTTTTGTTGTTGTTATGGTCTGGGTGGTCACTGTAGTTGGATGAGGTGGAAGTAAGATTATGGTAGATTAAGGAAAAAAATATTTTTCTTGATTACCTTCTGATAAGCTTGTCCAGATAGATACTCCAAGTGTGTGCATATGCTCTAACTTTTCTTCTTTCTCCATATATACTTCATTGATTTTAAATTTACAAACAATTATTAAATTAGCGAGTCAGAGTGAATGCAGTTAAAAAAGATGAGCAAATCATTGGTTGATCTTCTTGTTTTTTCTTAATCCATTATGTATTTTAGTCTAAGATTAGTGATTGTATTAGCCCTATTTACTGGAGTCCACTTCTACAATACTGAGGATAGCTATAAACAAGTTTGAAGTTTGGGTTGATATTTGGCTTAACTTAACGAGTCTGTTTTACGAATTCAGAAATTTGTTTTTGTATAGTGTGGATAAAAACTGCAGTTTACTTAAAAGGGGAGAACGAGAGAGAATTTCTAAATTTGAAATTCAAGAAATACAGTCTGGAAGAAATCAAATATTGAACTAATTTTTCCTATATTTATCGGTGATTAAGTTAGTCAAATACAGAAATAGATTAGGGCTGGTTTGGCTTTGACTTTCTCGAACCCTTACTTTTTGATCCAAAACAGTTACTTTGAGACAGAAATCGTGTTTGCTTGTATTACATAAAAGAAAGAAAGAAAGAAAACTTCTTAAACAAAAATAATTCTTCATTTTGGACATGGTTTGAATCAGAAAGAGAAGAGAATTTAGGCTCTTCGAACTTTATGTACAAGTAGAAATTGAACTTGAGTGGACTGCTACAGGAACTTCTTATGTCACGCGCGTCCAGATTTACTCATGCATACAGTTTTATGAGAATGAATATTGTATGAAGTTGTTATGTGATATGCAACTCACTCTTATATTACTTACTAGTGATGTTGGAAAATGTATTCCACAAACCTTCTTTTATATAAGTGGAAGCCTATATCAATTGTGCTTCATTGGTTCTGACATAGTCAGATATTTTTTAAAATTTCATACCAGGATCTGTTGTAAATGGACATTGTGTATCTACAAATTATTGTTCACTATCTTTTGGAGATCACTCAGAAGTCTCGAATGTCGTCTAGATACATTACTTTCGAAATATGTTTGCAATATATGTAGGGTACAGATGACATGTGCTTCTACGGATGTGTGCATAAACGTTTAGTTCCATGTTAAATGTTACTCTTGTTTGAGATGCTTGGGCTGCTGCTAGACATGCCTCAGATCGAACTTTTGAATTGGTTGCTTTATTCATATTAAGTTGAGTGAAACTCACAGTGGATGGATGGGTACCCAACTCTTAATAAGAATGGAATTATCAAATAGAAATCAACAAATAAATTAAAAAAAAAAACATAAGAAAATGAAAGTATAGCTAGAGGAGAGTTGATTCCAACTTATTTAAACTCGTGTATATGTTTAAAAGTTTTTTATATTTAGTTTCTGTTCACGTTTATCATATTCAGTTTAAGACTCAAAAATCTAGCAAAAATCTTATTTAGCAGGAAATAATTTTTTTGTTTTTTTCTTTCCAATTTTTTTCAATTTGAGAATTCCAGAGTATTTTCACATCCCTTTTGAAATTCTCATGTTAAGTTTTTGTTGCATTCCTTTTATACTACACACTTGGTGGTCTGATGTTCTTAATTGTATAATTTAATTGTTGTCTTATTAGGCTACTCCTGATATGGCCGTCACTCTTCTTGAAATTGCAAGAATTTTTGCCACTAAAGTTCCTGGGAAGATTGATGCCGATGTGTTGCAACTATTATGGAAGGTACGTCTTCACGTGAATCTCACCTACATTAATATCGTATCTATTGCTTTAGTATATCTTATTCTTTGTGTTCGTGCCATATAGGTTTTTTTATTCTGTTTTGGATCTTCAGTTTATGATGGATCGAGTTTAGCAGAGGATGGGGATTACTAAATTAAATGAAAGATGTATTCCAGTATTAGTGTTAGAAAACTACCTCGATTGATCTTTCTATGCCTTTTGAAGCTTTGGTTTTCTAGCATAACCATAGTATTTTTAAAACAAAAAATTGACCAAGGTAGATCATAAAGGAAGTTAATCTATAACTTTGGTAATTAACTCAATAAAATTAAAGGCATACCTGGTGTAACTAAACTGCGAAAAATTCCCAAAAAAATGTTGCACTTTTAGATAAATTAATTGCCAAGATGTGGAAATAAACATGATCTTAAGCATAATGATCTCCCTGTGTCTTTCTGCCTTCAGTTCTCCAAGTTCTGACGTACAGCCCTTTAGATGAATGTATCTGTAATATTCACCCCATCCAGAGTTGTGAAACAAGCATATAGAGAGTAAGCCCAAAAAATCCTACTATGAATTTTCAGTGATAGTATATAGCCAGTGTAGTTCTGTATCTATTCTATTCCAAGTAGCTAAGTGATCAAAAGTCAGATTCCATTCCAATTAGTCTTCATTGTGGGAAGTGGACTGTAAGAGAATTTGATTGACACTAATCCCATTACAACAAAAAAAGTTCATCCCATAGTCATATTAAATCTTGTTTGCACAGAGGTAGCAAGGTGCCATCGCAATAGGCTTTTGGATGTCTTGTGTTGTTTTATATCTAGGCCAGTATTTCTTTATGAATGTAATGCTATAGGTCTTCCTAAGGTCTTTATTAATCTTTGGCGCAATTTCTCTTTTATCAGTTTTCTTGTCTTTTGCTATTTCTACTCAGCTTTTTGCCTGTACTGTCAATGTTTTTACTTGTTGGAGTTCGTTTCTGTGTTCTATAAATTTTACTTACTGTATTCATTTTGTTGTAACACTTTTTATTGATCCATTCAGTTTCCTTTTCTATTTTCAGTTGCACAATATTTGTGTCCCTTGATATTTAAATTTGTTGTCTCGTGCATTTATCTGTGGTAGTACTGATCCTGGAAATTGAGTATTGTTTTTTATATACTAACAGAACTTGCAGAGATGATGTTCACCTGCTTCTCTGTTGATTAGAGACACTGTTTTTATTATGTATTACCCTTTTGATTAATTAACTTAATGATGGTTCAATTTATAGACATGCCTTGTTGGTGCTGGTCCTGATGGGAAACACACAGCTTTGGAAGCAGTCACAATAGTTCTTGATTTACCACCACCACAACCTGGGTCAATGTTAGGACTTACATCGGTTGATAGGGTATCTGCATCTGACCCGAAATCGGCACTGGCTTTACAGAGATTAGTTCAAGCTGCAGTAAGCCTCTCAATTAATCAATAGAACCCTTAAATCTACGTCAGTCTTGATAACCCAATAATTGCATGGAGTATATTCTTTCCTGGGTAAGTTTTTGAATCAGTGAACTTTCAGGTATGGTTTCTTGGAGAAAATGCAAATTATGCTGCTTCCGAATATGCTTGGGAATCTGCAACTCCTCCCGGAACTGCATTGATGATGTTAGACGCAGATAAGATGGTTGCTGCTGCCAGTTCTCGTAATCCTACTCTAGCTGGTGCATTGACTCGACTCCAGAGGTGTGCTTTTAGTGGCAGCTGGGAGGTATAAGTTTCCACCTTCGTAGTAAACATTGGATACATGTATACTGTTGACTGCCTGTATTTTGAAATCTAGTAATTTAACTGTTAAAAAAGAAGGCCTGCAAATACCTGTTTTACCTGACTGTTTTATGCAATTGCATGACCTGGGTGGTTCAATGGTCCAGACAGTACTATTTTGAGAATAATTTTTAGAAGCCTGTAAATGCTCAGGTCTGCATCAACTCTAAATGCAAGCTGAGAATCCAGAAATCAAATCCTTAAAAGCATGTCAAAAATTAATTCTCATGCATTTGTTATTTATGTTCTTTTAAGCGGGAGTTCTTGGTTGAATGAGATCAGAATTTATGAGTTCATGAGATTTATATAACTGCAATGCAAATTGCAGATTAAATGAGTGATGCAATGAACTGGAACTGGATTGGGTTTGTTATGTGTCGGGTCTGACTGCTATCTTTATTGTTTGTTGAATGAGTGATGTATCTGTTGTATTTATTCTACTATAGAAGGTATATGTGTGCATTGCTGCTTTTCCTCATCTCTTATGGTTTTTATGGACATCCTAGGTGCGCATTATTGCTGCTCAAGCTCTTACAACCTTGGCAATCAGATCTGGTGAGCCTTTTAGGTTACAGATCTACGAATTCCTACATACTTTGGCACAGGGTGGTGTGCAGTCTCAATTTTCAGAGATGCATATCAGTAATGGGGAGGATCAAGGGGCCAGTGGTACTGGCCTTGGAGTTTTGATAAGTCCCATGTTGAAGGTTCTTGATGAAATGTATATAGCTCAAGATGATCTTGTCAAGTAAGGGCTGATTCTTTGATGTGTTAGTTTCTCCGTCTCTCGTCTCTTCCATCTTTATAACCATTAAAGTTTTACCCTGTATAATCAGGGAAATACGCAACCATGATAATGCGAAAAAAGAATGGACAGATGAAGAACTGAAGAAACTATATGAAACCCACGAGAGGTTGCTAGATCTTGTTTCACTGTTTTGTTTTGTTCCAAGGGCGAAGTATCTACCGTTAGGGCCAATAAGGTACACATTTATTTACAGCATGTTGTTTGAATGGATTGGAATTCATTTTGTCTATTTTATTTGAAACATGAGATTGTTGAAGAGCCTTAACTTATGTGATTATGAGGAAATTTTGAAAAAAAATAAGAAATTTATATGGTAATTACTCTGGCAAATAAGTTGGCATCTGCTTGTATACCTTTTCTAGAGTTCATATTATCAGTGATGTAGGAATGAATTAGGCAACCTGTCTATTTACATGTCTGCTGGGGTTTTGGAAGCTTATAAATTAGGATATGTGTTCTCGTAAGAATTAGGTTTAGTCTTGTAATTTGAATATGGCTGTAATTCTTATGGTTTGGATGTAATATGTTCCAAAAGTTTTGGCAATAGCTCATACACTGGACAGCAGTACGAACAAGGTTTTAGGGTTCCATGATAAGGGTGTTCAGCCAAAGAGGGTGTAAGCTTGTAAGGGTTTAGAAAAGAAAGAAATAGTAACTTTTGACTTTGGTTTTTATTTTGGAAAGCGGCTACGAATTAGTGCTGTGAACTTACCTAGAACAGAAACTTTCTATATAGAAAATAAGAAACAGATTTAAGAAAAAAGGAGAGTTAAAGTAGAAGGCCGAAAGTAGCAGAATTGAAAATAATGGAAGACAATCACAAGCTTTTTGGGCATCTCTAAACGCAAGGCGATTAGGCCACTAGCCAGTGGTGGTTTGATCAAAGTGGAACCTCTGCAGAGGTTCCACAAGCCAATGTGTGAAATTAAGTTGTTGCAAACCTTCTAGAATATATTCTTGACAGTAATGAAGTAAAATACAGAAACGATTTTCTATGCGCTGGCTTTTATAATATAAGTGCATCCTCAGTGAAGTGATTTCTAGATTAGAGTAAATGATTTGTTTACATCATTCTTTCACTGATGCGCTTTTTATTTCATGCTTTATGTTGTTTATATTTTACTCTTTTCACGTACATATCTGATATCTATTTTTTATTTTTATGTTTTTCCCCTAAATTCTTTGACAGTGGAAAACTTATTGACATCTACCGTACACGGCATAATATAAGTGCATCGTCTGGTATGAATGATCCAGCTGTTGCGACTGGAATCTCTGACCTTATATATGAGTCGTCTAAGCCTGCCCCTACTGAGCCTGATGCTCTTGATGATGACCTAGTAAATGCTTGGGCAGCAAATCTTGGTGACGATGGCCTCTTGGGGAACAATGCACCGGCAATGAGCAGGGTGAGAGTTTTGGTTTATCTTATGATTCTTATCTTAAAATCTGAAGTGCTTTCTCTTGAGAATTATGATGCAAAAGTATGATTACTCAGCTTATTTTTGTAACATAGTGCCCAATGCTGGGGGTACAGTTCAATCTTTCCTGGCTCTCACCCAATGTAGATACAAGTATTGGAAATTAAACATTGCAGTTCGTAATTTTGGCTCATTCATGCCCTCCAAAAATATTTCCCTCCCTCTAAGTTCTCCTCTCTCTCTCTCTTAAATTCTCTGGACACATTGGTATTTAGTTGACAAATTGACCTTGTTTAGGGGTGTGGCTTGAGACCTCTTCCCAGATCGGCTTTGAAACTTTTGGAAGACTCTTTATTTTATTGTTTTCGTACCTGATTCTTTTCAACCTAAGTGAAGATTAATTCATTGTCAACAAGAATATTCATGACATTGTCTTTTAGGATTCAGAAAAGTTTAACAGGACTGCCTATGCATGACTCTATCTTCCTGAGCAACTCTACAGTAGTAATTAAATATAAGTGTCTACTGGTACTTTGTTTCATCTTTTTACTAGAGCATTTCTTGAACCCATGTCATGTGTTGCATCAATGAGCTTGTATTTCCATGGCATAGATTATACCACTTGGATAATTTTGATAATTAACCATGGTCTCATATACTCTTTTTCTTTTTCTGCTTTATACCTAGTTATTAACATTATGAGATTGTTGAATGTTGAGCTTGGATGTCATGAACTGCTGTTTATGTAGTCTTGAGTACACCCTTCATACCTCGCCTGTCTCGTTATTTTTGGTCTGAGTGATTACTTAAAATCCGAAGGTTTTTTTTTTTTCCTGATTGAAAGGTATTCTTTTATTCATCTTTTAGTTAAGCGGGGGATTTGGATTCTCAGTTCTAGTAGCAATTGGTTGGGGTATTTATTTTATTTGGTATAATTTGTATCATTATATGCCATTTTATTTTCAGTTTTTAGCCACTAATCTTTGTTTGGACTTGAAATTCTTTTGATCTTTATTCTCTGTTCAGGTTAATGAATTTCTATCTGGCGCTGGAACTGATGCTCCAGATGTTGAGGATGAAAACGTTATCTCTAGGCCTTCTGTTAGTTATGACGATATGTGGGCAAAGACACTTCTTGAGGCTTCAGAAATGGAGGTATGAGTTTTGCCATAATGCTTTTCATGTGGAGGTAGCATGCATTAAGTTTGGAGCTTGGAGTATATTCATCTCTAGTGAGTTACTAGAGACGTAGACATATTGGCTGATTTTATCTCTTTGAATTTGCAGGAAGATGATGCTAGATCATCAGGTTCATCTTCTCCGGACTCAACAGGATCAGTTGAGACTTCCATATCATCCCACTTTGGTGGAATGAACTACCCTTCGCTGTTCAGTTCACGGCCTTCATATGGGGCCTCACAAGCTTCGGTATCGCCTTATCTGACTTATTTATTTTACTTTTAATGTGTTTGTTTTTACTTTTTGTTTTTCAATTGTCCATTCTCTTGATTGACTAATCTTGTAGTCCCAAATTGTACCGTTTTGATAAAAAAAAAACACTCAACTTGAACCCAATTAATTTTATTAATTGGATTGGGTTTGGGTTGACTCGCTTATATTACGGTTCTTGGCTGGTCTATGGTTCTTCTTTTATTTATAGAAATAGAGAGTTGGCTTTATTCAGGTCAGGTAGAATCAGATTTTGGGTCCATATATTGGTCAGAGTTATAAATTCCATTATGGGCCGAATTCCTTGTAGTTGCTTCAGAAACAGAATGCCAATCCCCTATTCCTTGCTGGCCAGTTTTTACCCCTTTCTCTTGTAAGTAATAATTTATTATAGAAGGCAATACCCTATGTGTATAGTGAGTATACCCTAAAATAAAGCGTGTAAGAGAATGCAAGGCAGAAAACAGAGAGAATACACAAAAGAAAGAAAAGTAACTGGAGAATTAGAATATAGGTAACTGGCTATAGAGAGTCCTCAGAAAACTCCAGTTTCAACTGAATACCATCTACCTCTGCCCCTTGTTTTGTTCTGTTTCGTCGAGTTACACCAGGATGCTCGAAGGTGCTGCTCTTCAAACTTAACCATTCCTTTGCTCTTCAAGAAATCACTTTAAACTTGTGAGCATCTGAAAAACATTGGTGTTCGTGTATATTTATTAGGGTAATGCTATTCATAGTGGCAAACCTACAATGAAAGCAACTTTTTTTTTCTTTAGGTTTTGGAGAGAGTTGAAGATCATTTCTAATCTGAAAATAAGTGATCCAATTTGCTCTTGAAAAAAATTACTGTACTTATTTGTTGTCATCACTTCTATGCACAGCCATGGCTTAATTGCCTCCACTGGGGGTTGCAAGTTTTGTTCATTACCCTGAAATTGCTTTTTGGACGCAGAATATACTTTGTAACATTTGTCCATTGTCTTTAACAGGAGAAATCAACAGCCAGTAGATATAGCAATCCATCTCTGTATGAGGGTGTAGGTTCTCCGGTAAGGATGTACAGCTCTAATCAAGACATGTCATATGATCTCAAGTTCTTATACTTCAAGACCTTTTACCCTTTTTTTCAGATTAAAGAAGAGCCTCCATCTTATCAATCCGTCATGCGAAGGTTTGAGTCATTTGAGAATCCCTTAGCCGGGCCTGGGTCTCATAGTTTTGGTTCCCAAGATGAGGACCGAGTTTCATCTGGAAATCCACAATTTGGATCAGCGCTCTATGACTTCACTGCTGGTGGAGATGACGAGGTTAGTTGTTTATTTATGGATTATTTTTCCCTTCGGCACTAGAACTGGTGGTTTACTTTTATTTTTATTTTTTTGATGAATATTAGAATTGATGATTTATGAATTAAGCTTTGACTTTGAGTAAGTAGGTGGAACCACAGGTTTAAATGTGTTAGAATACTGTCAGTTTTAGTCGGGTTTTGGCCATTTGATGTGGTCAACTCACCTCGTTGGTTAAGGAGAAATCTGTAATGGTTATGATTTTATTTTTCCTCCCTTGCAGTTAAATCTAACAGCAGGAGAAGAACTTGAAATTGAGTACGAAGTTGATGGCTGGTATTATGTAAGTATATTGGCATATGACTAAAAATAGAAAACAAGATACTTAATTGTAACTTCTCTGCAACTGTTATTCAATAGCAGTGATCTATGAATGGACTGTGATTTTAATCTATATAATTAGTGGTTTTTCTTTATCCAATTCATTCTTCTGTTCTGGTTTTCTTTGCTATCTTGTTCAAAGTAACAAGGCACCAGCTTGCTTCGTTATGAACAAGGCAGTTAATTATTTATTTTTTTTCCATTATATGTCTTACTAATGGTTCTACTTTCCACTCTCTTGTTGCAGGTGAAGAAGAAACGCCCCGGAAGGGATGGCAAAATGGCTGGGCTTGTTCCGGTCCTCTATGTCAGTCAATCTTAAGTAAATCTCCCCGATCTTACATGGAAGTCTTGTCTTTCATTTTCTTGTTCTGGGCTGATCTCTCATCAGATATTTAGCTTGTACTATCAATACGAAAAATACCGCCTGCTGGAGGATCAGGATTGCCTGCATGTTTCTGTCTCCATTTATGCCACATGCTTTGGGACTCTTATCAGATTTTTCTGAGCTGTGGGAGTTCCTAGAGAATCAACAGATAGTACCCATCTGTTGTTTATAGTTCATATTTGTACCATAGATAGGGTCGCATGTCATTTTGTTTGCCTTTTCTTACCTTTGATTTGATGGAGTAGAAGATAACTTAATTATTTTGAGCGAAAATTTGTATGTATCTTTTGTTTTTTACCAATCTTCTTCTCTACGAATTTGTTGTGCTCTCATCGGATATAGAAAGTTGATTATTTTGAATTTTTTTTTTGCATTTGAAAGTGAGGGCAAAATATCTTTATGTGCATCTTTTCTTTATAAAGTTCAAACAGTTAGAGAGTAGAACAGTTGATGAAATAGCAGCCAAGAGATTCATTTTTGCACTTGCTCAGAGCTAAAAATAATATCCAATATTGTTCATGAACAGGTTAGAAACGTAAAATATAATTTAAGGATCTTTGATCTTTCAATAGATCCGAGAAATGAAACTGATTCTTTGTTTGATCTCTCTTTCCTATTTTTTTTGATAAATTTGATTTTAATGAATGAATTTAATTTTAGATTATAAATTAAAAGATAACTCCATTTTGCAAGAATGAAATATGTTGCTTTAATCTCAAATTTTCTTTACTTGGTGGTGTAAGTTTGGTTTTGTATGTATTAATTGTAATTTTAAAGTATGTAACTACTATCAAGTTACCTATTTATATTTCTACTTTTTAATGTTCTTACTATATTATTT